>BSBK01002524.1:42500-210000 GCA_027943335.1 Chamaecyparis obtusa | reverse complement strand
AACTAAAAAGAAAAAAAAAATCTAATATTAAACTAAAAACTAATTCTAAATCTAATTAATGGAAGTAAAAAAGAGCCAAGGTAATTCAAAGCTCTTCTAATTTATCCGATAAGACTATTTACCTGGGGGACTTTGGCCGGAATTCGTCAGGTTCGCGTCGGCAAACGGTCCGTGCCGGAATAAACCACATCGGGAATGTTTTTTGGAATGTATTCACGACAAAGCAGGGGATTGACGACTCAGTGCCGGAATAAACCACATCGGGAATGTTTTTTGGAATGTATTCACGACAAAGCAGGGGATTGTGGACTCTAAATCTGTGTGTTGAGAGGACGACTCAGTGCTGCGGATTAGCAAAAGAATTGGCTCAAACTCATCCACATCGCACATAATAATTAAAACCCCTCTTTGCTGGAATTCATATTTTTATTCAGCCTTTTCAAGAATAATGTGAAACAGGGGATGTGACAAGTAAACAGTGAGAATTACATATTGCTTCGTTTGTTCACCAATGTCTTCTGCTCCTCCAGTTACAATCCTCTGGTTTTGGATTGTCCAATTAATGTTGCACTCGATATGACAATTTGCACTAATAACATTTGAAAAGAAAGAACGAAAATGTAATAACAATGAGGATCCTTGTAATTCGAATCATGGTTAGTCCAAAAAAGAAAAAAGAAAGCAAGCTTATTAAATAGAAATCTGACTTGAAAATTGAACATACACAATAAAGAAATGAGTATACAAGAGGGAAAGAAGAGCTAATAGACAATAATTAATGTCAGATAATAAATCAAATCTTTCAATTTTTGTCGAAAAGCTCAAAAGAAATTTAAATATTATCATATTTAAATATAAAATAAAATGAGAAAATAAAAGCCAAGTTGAATATTAATATATATACAAATGTAAAATAGATGACAAAAAGGCACAAATAAATGGAATTTATTCATCTCTAAGGGGACATTAGGACATAGAGGGAATTAATTAACTGATTGATTCCCTATGAATCAACATTAGGACATAAATTAAATAGTTATCCAAATTATTTAATTAAACACATGCAAAAATGATAAAATGTGTCAGGACGACCAAAATAAATGACATGATAAAAGATAATTCAAAATAACTTAAAATGACTTAAAACTGACCCAAGGCATAAAAGATGACTGAAAAGGGGAACTAAGGGCGTTGAACATTTTTAGGTGTCTACAAAGAGTATTACTACGAAACTAATTCTAATGAGTATGAATGAGACACCCCTCATATACAATACCTATTGCCTAAATAATAACTTTGTTGACCCTAATGCCCTACCCTTGCAAGATAAACACATAGATGGTTGAGCTTGGATTTAAACCTTTTGGAATCCATTTGGTTCATTTGAGCCTTGTCCTTATGAATCCCCATAGTCTACCATTTGTACCATCACTACCACTCATATGTCCTACATTGAGGGAAATGATAACATATCCTTACTTAACCCTACACTTATCAATTGGGGACAACATGATCCGCTAAACTTATACCTCTTTGAGAATGATCAAGCTATCATTGAGTTTCTTAGACTTTGAATGGTATACCAAGGGGGGACCATAATGTTAGTTTACTATTGATCTTGACTATGCTACATATTTTAGGTAGTCTAGTCTACCTTCTAGTTGCAAAATGAAAATACAGACAATAATATAAGGTCTTTAGGTGAAAACCATAAGGCACCTCTTGACAAAGAAATAGTAAGAATAAAGCATGTATCAAAAGATGAAAATATTTTTGAGGCACCAGGGGATGGATGGTTGGACCTACTTCCCCTAAGTCAAGAAAGATCTCCTCTTTTCACAAAGAAATCACATGACTTGTCAACCTAGGGGATGAGAAAAACAACAAAATGGTCTATCTCACTACATCGCTATCTCTAGAAGAGAGAGTAGATATTATCTAGTTCTATATAGATAGGCAAATAAATTTTGCATATTCACATGTTGACATCTCAAAAATGGATCTAGAACTAGTCCTACATCACTTTCAAATAAAAGCTAAGAAAGATGTATCCAAATATTGTCTACTAGTCAAAGATGAGCTCAAGAAGTTTCTAGATGTGGGTTTCGTCCGACCTATTGATTACACAAAATGGATATCTAATCTTATCCCAGTTACCAAGCCAACTAAGGGCATGAGGATTTGTACATATTTTAAGGACTTAAACAAATCGTGCCCTAAGGATGATTTTCCACTACCAAATATTGACTTGATAGTTGACTTGACAACTAGCTACAAAATGTTGTCAGAGATGGATGGATTTTATGGGTATAGCCAAATAATAATTACACCCGAGGATCAACAAAAAACAACATTCACCTATCCTTGAAGGACATATTATTGGAATTTCATGTCATTTGGTCTTAAGAGTGTAGGAGCTATATATCAAAGGGTAATGACCACCATCTTTCATGACATGATACATGACATAATGGAAGAATATATAGATGACATACTTGTGAAATCATTTACCAGAAGTAGTCATCTAGACATTCATGCAATTATCTTTGATAGACTTGAGAACTACAAAGTGAGACCAAATCCTAAGAAATGTATGAGAACTACAAAGTAATACCAAATCCTAAGAAATGTATCTTTCGAGTCACATTAGGTGAGCTTAAAAAATTCATTGTATCTCACCATATTGGAATAAATGTGGATCCAACAAAAAAAAATCTATAATTGAAATGCCTTCACCTATGAATATGAGCCAACTAAGGAGGATACTGGGAAAATTATAGTCTATTTGTAGATTCATCTCTTAGCTTATAGATAAGTGTAACCCATTTTAACATCTAATCCAAGAGGAAGTCCATTTGAAATGGACATAATAGTGTTAAGAAGCATTCCATTCATTTAAGTACTATGTAATACCCCTCCCATAGTTTACTTTTCAGTTATTGGCCAAACTCTTTTAGACAACTTTTCATGTGTGTATTAGATCCTCAGATAGATTTGATGTTATTTATGTTTATGGTTTTACTGACCCCATACTTTCATGTGTATGGTTGGCGTGTATGTTTTATATTTATGTTTGATGTGCCTAATATTGTTGAGGGATAGATTCATAGTTACTTGCTTGTGAGATCCACACAATTGGTTGATCTCCATAATTGTCTATTACATATTTATATATATATGTACATGCTCATCTTTTAAATGTGGGATTTCAGGTAACGAGCATCGAATTCCTTGAATTGCCAGGATGAGTGTGCCCTATCACAATATCTCAATGGTAAGAGAGGGGAGATAACTTATAAGTCCAATCCCAACCCAAGACTTTGATTGTCCAAGAATAATGGACAAGTATCTTATTTTTTCTACCCATTTGAATTCGTCAAGGTGATGCGAAATTGTGAGCCCTTCCTTGGAGTTTGTTTGTTGAGGTAGTTGATTTTCGTGTGTTGTAAGTCAAGTGAGTTTGTTGTGTGGTTTATTTGATTAAAATAATTAAATAAAGATTAATTACAAGATTAGAATAATTATATTTTATAAATATGGGAATATTAAATATAAGGATATTTAATTATTGAGAGTTAATTAAATACCTTTATTTATTAAAAAGACTTAATTAAAAGTCTAATTATGGAAATTGGAGATGTAATTAAATATAAATTTTAAATTAGAATTTAAATGCATAGATAATATTAATTGATAATTATTTATCAAGTTGCATGATTATTAAGATGTCATAAATATTAAATTAGTAAATTAAAATATTAAATACAATTTAATTGGCATATTTAATTAATAAAGTGAAATATGATTTTAAGTTAAAGTTTAGTTAGGAGTTGTAATTGGAAAAGTGCATATTTTATTATTAAAATTAGAATTAATCATGTAAAGAGGGTTTGATAAAAATAAGGTTGATAATTATGTCCCAATTTTGAGTTTTTGCATGTTTTAGAAACACTAGGTGGAATAGGCTTCCTATCTGAGTGGTTTCTCAGTTATTATTTCATTACGTCTATCAAGTTTTGGAGGAGCTCTCTTGGGTGAATTTGGGAAATTATTGAAAACTTGAAATTTGGAGGTTGAATTTGATTCTTCTTGTCTTTGAATTTAGGTGTTGTTTGAGGTAGGGTTTGAAAATCCTTTCTTTGTAAAATCTTTCATTTGAAAAGATTGTTTACTTTGTGTCTGGAATTGCTTAAAGTGAATGAATTGAAAAAGGGTTTTCTATTTTTAATCAAGTTTGTTTTTGAGGAGTTTTGAAATAGTTTTGATGTCAAGAATATATCTGGTATTTTGTTGGGATTGTTTGAAAACCTAGGAAGAGGTTTTAGGGAAACGTGTGAGTTTTCCCAGTTATTTTGTCTCAATAATTTGCATGGATATATAATTGCATGTAGATAGATATATATGTAAATATGATTTTATGTGAAAGTCTTATTTAAGAAAATCAGTCTTATTGAAAACCCTAGTATTCATTGAATAGAAAACAATTGGAAAATTAGGAAATTATTTATTGAATTCTTTATTTAAAAAAGAAAGAAGACTGCTGAAAGAAAAATACTACAATATTTATTTGTCAGAAATTAAACAAAAAAAAAGAAAGGAAAAAAAATTATAAAATAAAATAAAATGTAGGCATATAAGTCAAGATAATAGAAGGTTAGATCTTTCATTGCTTGATAATGGTAGAATGTGTTGCGCTTGCACCAACTGGCTAAGAGATTTGACTCTATCCCCTAAGTGTACCTGCAAGATTGTGGAAAAAGGCATCAGTCACAGAGAATGAGCAATGAAGGGTCTAACTATCTCTTAAAGTTAACTATATAGATACATCTTATCCATCACATGATAAGATGAAAAGGAAAGTCAATCAAAGATATAGGAAATCAGTCTCGTGTTTGAACTAACAAATTTGTGTTGTATGTAGCTACAAGAATGAAGAAAAAAAAAACTATGAAATGGACATATTTCAAAAATACGAAACCTTTTGGTTTTCTGATTATCAACATTGCAGATCATATTCAAGCTATTGAAGGGACATATTATCAATGATATGAAACTTTCTAGTTTAGTGTTATTGAGGTAAAGACATGATACAAAAATAGAGCAATCAACACTATGAGGGGTCAAGTAAAGATCAAATCAGCTATGATTTTAATAAAGCATCAAGGTCAACATCAAAGAAAACAATGTAATTAGAATAGAATTAGCATAAATTCATTTAGTGCCAAAGCAACAGATAAGTGCTAAGGAATAGAATTGTGCCTATATAAATTATTTACCCATGTTACATATTGATCAGATATAGCAATAACGCTTGTTATTTTCAAGGAGAGAGAGTAATAGTATGAGGAAAAAGAAAACTATGGATATCACCTAGTGCTTAGATTAAATTAGGAATATCTATGCCCAAGTGCATTGTTATTATGCTTCCATTACAATTTGGAGCCTACAACAAAGTGCAATTATATCAGTTATAAGATAATCAAAGGAGAATGATTAATTGTACAGTATGAGGGTTTAAAATTTTCATTTAATTAAGTCTTCATGTCAATAATCAATGAGAGGATCAAAATAAATTCAAGATTTAATTTGAACAAGTACAAAAATCAATTTAAGGTTCAGACATTGCTAATCCATGAAGAGGCGAGTATCATCAATAGGTAATCATGTATTTATTCAACATACTTAAAGGAGTGTTTTCAATTATAAGGATTCAATAATCATCTGGAAAAAAGTTTCACAGTTACAGGAAAGTATTATGCCATATATGGAATTCAGATAATGGACAGTAATAATGAGTGTCAAGGCACATGATCAAAGAGCTAGGATGGTTGTGTCATTCACTATATAGCTATGATTATTTTAAGATTTTTTTTTTATTGCCACATGTCAGAGATCAATAATTCTAATCAAATTTTTTTTATGGAATAATATACAAGGTAAGTACACCAAGATAGTGTGCAAAAAGGGCGTATAAGTGGTCACTTTTTTTTTCTAAAATTGGGTAAACTTGAACTTCAAAGAGAAATTGGAGGGTCTTGCACTCAAAATTAGAAGATGTGTAAAAAATAAGAATTGTAGTACTCTGAATCTAGTTTCTAAACTACTAAATTTTTTTTTAAATGGATAAGATTAAGAGAGTCAAACCATTTGCACACAAAAAATTGTTCCTAATTTTTTTAGAAAACCATAACATAGTTGTTTTCGTGCGCTCAACAAAAGGTATAGTTAGATTTAATATTTTAAAAAATCAGTTAGTAGGATGGTAGGTAAGAGTGAGATATAGAAGTGTATTTTTTCATAATTTTATGTTGAATACTTTTTTTTATGATTTTTTGAAGTGACCACTTCCTGAAAATTTGGTACATGTTCGTGCACTGGGCATAGCTTGCATTAAAATAATTGAAAATGCAATATTTTTTAAAAAAAGTATATAGATTTAAGTGTAGAATAATAATATGTAATTTTTTTTTGCAATTGGTTGAGTAGATCAAAAGTTATTAAAAAAATGGTAGACATATATCATTGGCCTATATGCAAAATGAAAAGGAGTTAAAGTAGTTTTAAGTATTTAGTCATTGAAGTGTTCATAAATTTTTTCTATGAAATAAGAATACAGAGGTACAAATAAAAAACTTGAGGAACAACAACATCCACGAAAGGAGTGTAAAGGCCCTTAAGTGGGAAATAAATTTCTATGAAGAAACTATAGTGAAATAAAGAAGTAACTCTGTATGTAAGAAATGAGCTAACATGCAGCTGAAGCAACATTTGGGAATATTTAATTATGTGGTAGAGAAATGTTATGAAATGTTACATATAATGAAATATGCATTGTCCATGATGTTAGAATAGTTAATCTTTCCTTGGATTTATTTATTTATTTACTTGAGGATAAACCAAGGTATCATCCTTTATTTTATTGAGGAGATTCATGTGGAATCCCTACATGTATTTTGTCCTATAGTCCAAGTGGGAGGACATGTCACATTTTGTAATTCCTTTCATAAGGAAAATATTTGTATCCTCCTTAAGAGGATCTTGACACTTTTCACACACCCATTATGGATGATGGCATTTTTAGATTAGTGAGTTACTTAGTAACTCCTATCCTCATCTCTATAAAAGAGATGCTCTCCTCTCTTATTTTCTCTCCATGAAGTTATTGTAAATGAGCTATTGATCTCTCTCACTCTCTTTTTCTTGGGATTTTCCATTTTCATAATATCACAAGGGGTTTTTCTTTGCTTTTCCCCTTTCAAAAATTTTCTTGTCTCCTTGTGTTGGCTTTGGATGCTTGCTCCTAATTCTTGATTTTCTCATGGTAACTTCTCATTCATTAACTATCTCTCTCGGATTACTTCTTTTTCTTTCTCTCATTATTTTTCTTTACATGGTATCAGAGCTTGGGTTGCTAATCCTTGTTTGAGTGATGTTTTGAAGGTTCCCATTCTTGGGAGCTCATCTCATTGGAGACTCGTGTTTGAGAGAGAAGCTTGAGCTTCATCTTCTAACTTTTTGTGATGTAGGTTTTATAATTGGTTTTATCATTTTATCTAACTATCTTTGGTCGGTTTGCTGCCAAGTGTAGTTTTTTATTTTTTATTTGGTTTGGCTAGTTCACAGCCAAATCAGTTTCAATCTTTACTTCATTTTGACAACCTTTGTCAGGTTACCACAAGGTTTAATATTTTGTTTCAATCATTCTTGCAGGTTTTATACTAATTTTTTTAAAGTTTTAATCATACTTCCTTGCAGGATTCAAATATATATTATCTCATATTTCATTCTTTATTCATGCATGCAAGACTCAAATCTCTTTCATTTTATTTCTGACTGTAGGGTTCTTTGTAATCCATTTTTTTTAGCAAGTCTCATCTACAGGATAATTGCACTCAGTATTTTATATTTGCATTTGCAAGTTATATCTATCTATGTTTACATATATCTGACTGTATTTTGATTTGCACGTTAACCTTATTTAGACTCTATTTACATATCTCTGATTCTTTATTTAATATATCTTTGGTTTATTGTTGATTCATATTTGTTTTTAACTTGTTTCTCTATTAGAAGCTTGCATATGTTTTTTCTTCTGGTCCTTGTGTAATTTATCTCTGCTCCTTCCATTGCTTTTGGTTGTCCCTGGCATTTGTTTTTTTATTACACTAGCCTGTGCCTTGAGTTCCTTTCTCCTTGTGTGAGCCTTATTTCTCATTGCATGTGTCGCTTTAACCTTTGTGTGCTTTCTTTCTCCCTCCTCGAGTGACCCCAATCCTTAGTTTTAGCACATTACTCCTGTACTTTCCCTTGGGTAAGCTGAGCATGCTTTTTCTGACCTTGCGTGAGTGTTCTATTTTTCCCTGCCTTGAATATCATCAGTTTTGTTGGCTTGTTTGATCTGTCTCTTCTCCTTGCGTTATTTCTTTTCTCCCTAAGTGTCTCCCATCCTCTTCCAAGCTAGGTCTCTACCATAATGTTTTTTTTTCAATATCAGATCTTCCCATTCGTTCTGCCTAGTAGTCTATGCCAGAGCTGGCCTATTTTTTATATTTTTTCTGACTTTCCCTCTATAATAGTGCAGTTTGTTTCTGCCATTTTGATTAGTTTATTCTTAGCGTAGTATAAGTATTTGGTAAGTTTAGTTTCAGTTTGAATTCTAGTTTGATTTTTTATAGGAAGTTTGACTAATTCAAATTCATTTCAATAAAATTATTTAACATCATTGTTGTCTTATTTTAGAATTAGTAGTTTGCATTATTATTAGTTTAAATTCCTTTCATCACATTGTTAATTTAAAAACAAAAAAATAATTATTAGTTTTGCTTTATTGTTAATAGTTTAAAATTACATTTAATTGTTTATAATTTTATTTCATATCTCACATTTTAATTTACTCTCATCTAAAGTTTGGTGTTTTAAAGTTTAATCTCACTAATTTTAATCGTTTCATCATTTATTTTATGTTTAACTTCAAAAATTAAACTCATTTAATTTTTTTAAATTAATTTAACAATAAATTAATTGCTAATTTTCACTATTCCAATCATAATTAATATTAAATTAAATTTCATTTTAAGTTTATTTGGAAGTTGTTTATCATTGTTTGTGAGGTGATTTTGTCCCATCCTAACATTTTTTTAATTTATTTTTCAATCATGTCTATGCTTATTCCTGAAGTTAAATAGCACTAATTACCATGCGTGGAAAACACAAATTTCATTTATTTTTTGATTTAAGCACATGTTAGCCATTGCTACTAGTGTGACTTTTGCTCTAGACACCATTACAACTCAAGCTGATATAGATGCTTGGAACGCTAAAAACAAAGAGGCACTTGGCCTCATTGGCATTTGTCTTAGTGTAAATTTATATGTTCTTATTTCTAAGTGTACTACAACTCATGCAATGTAGGATATTCTAAAAAACACCAATAATATTCCAAATGAATCCACAAAGATTCAACTCTAAGATCAATTAGAGGATCTCAGGTATACAGATTTCAAGACCATGGATGAGTTTTTGTCAAAATTTGATTCCATTAAAAGTTAGTTAAATTGTTTAGGAATAAGTATTAATGATATTCACTTAATTGATATAATTTTAAAGAAATGTCTTCCTTGGCAGTTTCAACAATTTATAACTAATGTGTATTCTCAATTAGTTATTCCTACTTTAGCAAATCAATTAACCTATATTATTTTTCAAAATTTATTGCATGAAGAGGAAGCTAAGTTGATTCAATTTGGAACTCTTAAAACTAATGAACATGCTTTTATTTCTAAAAATCAAAATCCTAACTTTAAATTTAATAATCATAACAATAATAGTCATAACAATAACAATTCTAATTCTAGGACTCATTATAATAACAATAATCATAATAATAATAACCATTAGGAGAATGGTCCTCATAAAAGACCCCATTGCACCTATTGTGGGAAAGGTGGTCATGTGAACAACAATTTCTTTAAAAAACAAAAAGATAAGAAGCCCATGAATCAAACTAATCAAAATATTCAAAACTCTTAGAAAAACTTAATGGTAATCAATCTTGTCATGCTTTTACAGTTCGTTATAATGTTCCTAACCCTTTTTCAAATATCTTCCATATGTTTAATTCATTGCATTGCTCAATTTTAATTTGTTCAAGTATTGTGAGTTATCTAACAACATTGCCTTCTTGTGGATTATTATTGATTTTATTATTTAGCATTTATTGAGCTATCAATTTTTATATGATCTATTGTTATGCACATAGTCACAATTTTATGCTTTTATAGCATCTCTTATATGTTGATGGTGGTATTTTATGGTTTTATACCATTTATTGGTATGCATTTTATTAGTAAGTTGCATTGGGAGCCCAATTTTCAAGGTTAACTTAGTTAACTTATTCTTCGAAGGGACCTATAGATTTTTCCTCCTTCCAATGTTTGGTATGCAATTACTTCAATTGATATTTATCAACTTGATCCATTGGTTATTTTTCCCTCTTGGTGAGGATGATGTTCTTGAAATCCTTCTTGGAATTTGTTAAATTTTTCATATATATTTTGAAGGCAATATGTTTTTCTCACTCATAATCCTTAGTTCATATTATTATTTAGCATATGTCAATATTTGTTAAGTTTATCTTAATTCTGGTTTAGATTATTATCTCCTTAATGATTATTTGTTTATGGTACTTGTTGTTCTACTTGGATTATGGTTTATTATCTCCCATATCTCTTTGTGAATTACTAATGTGATGGTGAGTTTACATACTTAATTGCTTAGATTGTGAGTCATGCAGGTTATGGACTAATCACCCATTCACTTGCAGTGGAATGACTCATTAGTGGACTATCTATAGCCATGTGATTGATGCAGTGTTGATGTTGATTTCATTAGTTGGCCTTGCTTGTGGTCATTAATGCATTACTATGTTTATTTTGAGATGAGAGGATGGATGATGTTTTTAGTACCTAGATTTTTCTTTTTTGATGTGGTACATGTGGTTTTATCTTGATTTCATGTTATCTTGGTTTCACTTTGGTACAAACTTATGGGTTCATCTCTAAATCTTATCAATCTTAAAGTTATCAAAGATTATAAAAAGTTGAATTAATTTATGATGCATATTATGAGTTTATTTTCAAAGGACATACTGATTTGTATCTTGGGTAGATACCAATAATGGGACATCTACTTGTGGATATTTGTTTTTTTCTTCTCTTCTTTGATTCAGGTGACATATCATAGAACATTTTGATGGACCCTTCAATTTCTACAAAATTTGGCTCCATTTGTGCATTTACTTTGACATTTTAGTACTCTTAATGTGTATTATTCCTATTGTTTCAATCATTATTTTCATATGCATATAATTAGGATCATTCTCCTAAGTCCTTTGCATGCATATTTATGAGGTAACACTCCTAAACCATTATTAATTAAGGCTTCAAAATAAATATTCTTCTAGTTTTATCCCATATTCACGTTGTCCCTGATATAATGAAGAAGTCCTAAAAATTTCATATTTTCATCTGCTACCTATCACTCATAATTAAATCTTCTATGTTCTCACTATTCTCTATTTTTGGTTTGCATGACTTAGTGCCAAAAAATGCATATTGATATCCTAAACAACTAGGAAGATTTGTGTTTTAAATATTAGCTATTGATCTACAGTGGGAAGTTCATCCAAGGGTTCAATCAACAGGGGCCTTATTCTTCAACTACATTTTCATGAAGATTAGGTCGTGATCGTTGATGCAATACACATGCATTTTAATGGACCTTTAGTTGTCACGCTTAAGTGTTTGGAGTTAAAAGCAGAGAAGGAGAATCCTGAATTTCTAAAACTATTAAAAATTGCAGTAAAGGAGTGTGATTTCCAAAATTCCATCAAATTGTCAAAAATAGAGGTAAAGGAGTACGATTTTTGAACTTCCATCAAACTGTCAGAAATCAAAATGAAGGAGTATGATTTTTGAACTTCTATCCAAACAATTGAGAATCACAATAAAAAAGTGTGATTTCCAAAATGGTGCCAAATAATAAAAAATAGTAGGTGCGATTTCCAATAAGCCATTGAAAATGGAAGAGGACAAATGCAAATCCCAAAATTTTTAAGAAAGACTAGGTCCCACCTTCTTGAAGTTATAGTTGTACGAAGGATATGTTATCGAAAATCTAATGGATTGGTGACAAGTGGCAAGAGCCGAGGATCCCATGAACAAAAAACTTGAGGATTGAGAAAAAACCTTAGAATCACAACACGTGGAAATATTATAAGTGAAAATGGTGGCACATTGTACAACAGTTAACAGAGGTGGCTAATGATGTGACATAAATACTGACATGTTTATCTGATAGATACATCATAAGCCATTGATTTATTGCACATGTAGGATTGGGTGTGTTAAGCAGTCTGAGATTTAACCAAGGCCCAATGAAGAATTATAAGAAAAGATGTCGAGGAAAAGTGAAATGGTTCCACGTTGTTGCTTGGGATTTTACTTCTAAGTGATGTAGATTCCAAAGGATATAATTGTGACTACCAAATATTTACAAAGGGAAAGCAACAAATTTTTGAAATCCAACGGTCAAAAATATAAAATTCAACGACTATTTGTAGACTAACATAATATTTTTGTGCCTAATGACATTTGCAGATCATTTTTCTTATTATCATTAGAGTTTTTCTTGTTGTAATCTGGCAATTGCAGTCATTGACATAGGATTAGGTTTTTGTGAGGTCCTAACCTGACCCATCTTAGCTTTACAGTTGTTTTGACACTTGGTTTATCTTGATGATACATTGTTTAGAGACATTAGACCTATTTTTGATTATGACCTTCTATCATTAGACTATATGAGATGATTTTTATAGATTTATATGATGATGATGCTATTCGTACTCTTTTCATGCTATATTTGGTTTCATGCTTACCTTAAAATATATTAAATTCTAAATTTGTTGTGTTATCTTATAGAATAGTAAATGCTAATAGTGTAATGGTTCAATGATTAAATTAGGGTTACTTGCGTATGTGAAAAAAATTGAATTTACATTTCGATGTTTGTAGAATTAGGATATAATATGGATTATGTTTATGATTCATGAAATGCATATTGAGTTAGATGTTATTATTTCACTTTTGATATGATTATATAAGCATTGATTTTATGAGATACTAACATTGGAATCGAGTGTGTAGGATTATGACCATAGTTGTAAATGTGGGGAAATAAGGATGGATCTATGTGAAATCGGTTTAAAACCAAGGTCGGCTCTAAGAAGAGAACAACCTCATTGTAACGTGATTTTATTTCGTAATGTGATGCATGTATGTATGATGTTGTAAATGTTTGTAATTACATAATTTGATGTAAATGTAATTATGTAAATGTAAATGTTAAACATCCACTAGGCATGCCAAGTGTGTAATGTGATGTGTACTTTTGTGAGGTGTCACTAGACACTATTGTGATGAGATGACATGCCTAAGTGGAATGTGGACCCTACCTTTTTCCTTAGGTTATCTTGTGTATCCCTAGGCTTGGTTAGTGGTTTAGGAAACCAAGGTTTATGTCATCATTATTCCATTTTCGGATGCAAACTTTACTAGGGTTTTTGAAGGGTTATATGGAGCCCTATGGTGTAGTTAGAGTGGGTTTTAAGTGCCCCAAGGCATAGGCATGGGTTAGGGGGCCAACTTTCACCATTTTCACTTCCTTAGGCTTCCATATTGTCTCTTTAAGTGGGTCATCTTTGGTAATGACGAATTTGAAAATATTTTCTAGGTTAACTCACCTTCCCATGTTTTGAATTGCATTCCATTTCCATAGCAAGGGCAATTGGCAAGTTAGCAAGGATCTAGAAACCTAACTTACTTTGGGATGAGGTAATGAGAGAGGAATGTTTGAGAGTCTTTAAGAAAAGAGACTAGGTGGTAGACATTTTTTATGACTATGCTAGTTTGGAGTTGGAGAGGAAGGGACTTGAAAAATTCTACTAGATTGAGAAGGAAGCAAGCTAGGAAGAAAAGGGATAGCTCTTCTACAAACCTCCATTGTCATTGCTTAGGAAGAAGGTTGGTGGTTCTACTTTGTATTGTTCATGTTATTATAATGTGAAGATGAATCTTTTGTGAGAGTTTGTGATGTTTTGTTTTCAATATGCTGAAAAGTATTTGTCCTTGTATTTCTTTTTTATGTTTATGAATTGTGAAATGGGTGTGCAAGATAACTTCTCATCGTTGGGAGGATTTGAGAATGTCTTAGGGTGAAGGGCTTAGTTGGGAAATCTATGTGTTTGAGAGCTTGGATGTATGGGCATCCTTGATGCCTACTTATGTTATACCTTGGGGGCCATAAGGGATATTTTTGATGCTCTTGTGATGAGCTGGTATGTTGAAAGGGAGCCTTGTGAAGTCATGTAAGAATTTTTAGTAGTACTTGTTTTGTTTAAGTATGACATCTCCATATGAGATATTTCCACCTTCACCCATACTAGGATCAATTATGATTCCTATATGCTAGCTTTGATTTGGGAGTGAAAATTGTGATGTCTATGTTTCTTGTTGATGATTGTGGGTGTTGATTGTTTGTATCCCATCCTTTTTTTTCCCTAGCTTGGGGGTGGCCATGTAATGGCCTAGGCTGGGAGGTGAGCCTCCATGGTCATGTGGTAAATGCCTTTGTGTTGCAGATTTTGCTTGAGTATGAAAAGATGAAGTTGTTGATTTGAAGTTGAAAGAAAAATTGAAGGGATAATTTAGGTGTGACAAGCCTAAAAGAAATTGTTCTATTCAAAATGTAAATTCATGAACTTGTAAATGTATACAGAGAAAAATTGTAAATAAAGTTTGATTAAATCCTCTTGTATGAAGAAATCTGCATTAGGTGCATTTCAAAATATTTCTTATCAAAGATTGAATATTTCATAGTAGATAAATTTCTTGCAATTATAAAGGAAAATTGTTGTTGTTACATGAATTTTGTGAAAATATGAAAGAGTTTTAATTTATTAATTGCTTTATTTCCTGCGACCTCTATGTTGTTTGAAATGATGAAATTTTCTAAGTTTAGCAAACAAAGCATGATATTACAAATGATTAAGTTTTCTGAATAAAAGAAGAAATAAAGCATCATTTATTTAAAAGTCATTTATTTGCTATTATGTTTGTAATAAGCATCTAGATTTTATTAAGGGGTAATTATGTTGTGTTTTGCCCAGTATTTTTGGGCATTACATTCTAGTATCAGAGCTCATGTTTCAGCTCTAGGACCTTGTCTATTTTTTGACATTAAAGGGAAATTACTGTCTTAAATTCATGCTTCCTGCAATGAACAAATGAGAAAAGTACTATTGTGAGTATTCAAAAAAAAGAAGTGAGAATCCAATTGTCTTTGGGTGAATATTTTTTTATTTAATTTGAAAGATGGACCTTTGCTGCTATTTAAGAAAGTATTGGTTTTTAGAAAGTCTTGTTTTTGTACTAAGCTAGAACAATAAATTCCTTTATTAATTTGAATTTTACCTTACCTAGGTTGCAATCCTCATTTCCAGAATTCTATATTTAAAATAAAGTTTTAGTGTTGATTTATCATTTAAGGGTTCTCTGTTTTCTGTTCCTTCCATTTGATTTAGAAATACCTGTTAAAAAAAAAGAGGGTATTATTTATATAAACATCAATCTGGGAGGAAAACTGGACATTAGGATTTGCATGTGAGTTAATTTGGTATACAAAATTATTAATCAGATAATGTAAACTGTGAATTTTTATTCTGTAATGAACCTGCAACAGAATAGAACTGTTAGATTTACACAATAAATCTGGATACATACCACTCTTATGTTAAACTTATTAATATATATACATTTAAAGTATTAATTATATGTATATATACAGGCATGCTATTAAATGTAGATATACTAAATGTCATACTTAAGAAGCTATTAATTCTGAGAATAGTAAAATAATACATTTTAGTGTTGAACAAAAAATAGGGTAAGTATTTATATACTATATATATAACATAATGCATACTATATATATATATATATATATATATATATATATATATCAATAACATAATAAATAAAATAGAAAGGAAACCCTAGTTTTCTTTCTATACAAAAATATAATAATAACATAAACCTTAGTACAACTCTGTGCCCCAATAAAATCTACACAGCATATTCATTGTTAATCAATGATGAGTTTTTTTTGTTTTTTTTATAAATATATTAGATCTTATAATAAAAAAACGTAACCCTAGCTTATGTAGAATTTTTTTTTATAAATAAAAGGAAAACAACACAAACACTTCAATAAATTTGCATTAAGATTAAACGGTATAACCAAATAACATAAATCTAAAAGAAAAAAAAAAACATGTTACATGATACCCAGAATAAAAAATCATCGGTTTCATCTCATCTGGTATCCATAGAACAGAAACCCTTGTGGCTTGATATAAAACTAGCAGATCCATATCTGTATCCACATACGAAAATAAGTGGGTATATGCACACCATATGTGTGCATATACACACTGGATTCCATATGGGAACACACAAAACTAAACTTCTTCCTTCCTGAAACCCGCAGTGGGCAAATGGAATAGATTTGGGTTTCGGTGGAGAATATATTAAGGCCTCAACCCTAATTTCAAATTAGGGTTTGGAGAGTCTTATTATTTTATGCATTCTTTATTTTCATTTTCTTATTAAATGTTTTTGTCTTTAGACTATTATAATTTGTTTAGGGAGGCAAATATTACTTGGTAATTTTGTGTGTTTAAATTGTTTAGTGATAACTGTTTATAACTTATTTTAAATTTATAAGGAAAAATATATAGATAAGTTTTCCAATTGAAATGTTTCATAAATAATGTCATTAATATTAATGTAAATGGCATTTTTCTTTTAGTAAAATTTATTTAAAATTATATTGAGTTGAAAAGTTAAAATGTTTAGAGTTATAGTCAATAAATTTAATTTAATTTAAAAGAACTATATTAAAAGGGTGGTTTAGTTAATTATGATCTAAAACTTGGACTTTATTATCTTATTAAATCTATACTCATTATTAATATGGATACTCATTTATGTAATTCTTAGTTATTCTCAGTATATTAGGATACTTAAATTTTTAATCTATAGGAAAGTAATGAATTCTCTTCTTGTATTTAAGGAGTTGTTTAAAATTAATATTTTCCTAATGAGGTATTGAGAAGAGTCTATTTGATGACGTATAACTTAATCTTGTTTCTATAATTTTAAATTCAAGTTTTTCTATATCTCCCTATAGACATAATGATTGAAATTTCTTTTATATATATATATATATACTGGATGGAATAAAATCTAGATCATAATGTTAAGCTAAAATAACTATCTAAAGTTATTATTAGAGCTACATCTAATTGTAGTATTTTAGTTAAATTATTTAATATGCCACCTAACTAAATATTGAACTAAGGTTTAGTTATTAACAAAGACTTTTATATATATATATGGTATTTAAGCTATCTTCGTAATGAACACAAACTTAAGGATAAGCTTGGAAATCGGATCATATTAATAATAGGGTATTTAATAAGATTAAGTATTAATAAATTTTGTGTGCAATATTATCTCTTCTTCGACTTACTGAATGTATATTATGTCATGCTAGTAGGGCTCATTTTTGTCCTTTTTAAGATGTCCATCCTTTCAGGGAAAAACCTTAGTAAAGAGAAGTCAGTAGTAGGATGCCTCCAGTCATGCGTAGTACTCGCCGGCATGGGCGGAGACCCAGAGGGGGCCGTGTGGCAGTAGAGGGAGATGATCAAGCAGCTGAGCGAGTAGGTGACGTATAGGGGTCCCCTCCTGTACTGCCACCTAATCCCAACCAAGACATCCTTAATGCATTACAAATTTTGGCCAGTATTATTATGGATAGATTGCTTTCGGGAGGCCAGCAGGCCGAGGTCCAAGAGCAGAGTAGGAGTCCCCCTCCTAGACAAGTAGAGGAGTGGCCAGTTCAAGTTTATTGAAGATTGAGTAGGAGTCCCATTCAGAATCTCTGGTGTTATTTTTTTGAAGATTGAAAGTTCAAGTTTTCCCCATCTGAGTCACACAACAGATTGGTGACTCTACCGGAGAGAGTTACGAAGTAGCCCTCAAAGAATATTTGATTTTAGACTAGAGAAGAGGAATTAACATTCATTTGATTCATTAAATCATTTGACATTTTAAGAAGTTCTGATACTTATTGAAGTACAATCAATTTCTTTGAAAGTTGTGATACTTAATGAAGATTAGTTGTGGTGGATTCAATTGAAGATTTGATCTTGTGGAAGCATAGGTGTTTTGGTTATTCTCTAAACTTGCGTGCAGACCTGATCTTTGGTGAGGTATACTCTACTAGAGTGAAGAACTCATACTTTGGAAGATCATTCATTTTCTCCATTAGGAGGTGGCGGCTCTATTGTATTTTGATGAAGTTCTGATTAGGATTATCCTAGTCATTAGTGACTCTATTGAGGGAAGGAATTCAAAGAAATGTTCTTTCTCACTGTTGAAATAAGGGACATTGTTGTTTCAAAATGTTCCAACCGAGGCAAAGAAGACAATGCATTCCAAGTAAAATTAGGCCATTAGACCTCATAGGGTTTTAATGTAGTCCTAATGATCTATTTTTGAGACTTGGATGCCTTGCACCCAAATTTCATGGAGAAGGTGGTGAATCTTCTCTTGATCATTTAGATGCCTTCTATAGGTTCACACATGCCTACAAGGTGGATTAAGAAAGTCATGGAATGGGGATTTTTGTTAGGACATAGAAAGATTTTGCGAGGGAGGCATATGAATTATTGCCTACAAAAAGTATGTCACCATGGAGGGATTTGGAGCAATGGTTCCTTGTTGAATTCCATGATGCAGATCGGGAAGAAAAGGACATGTATGTATAATAGAGCTTCAACATTGAAGAAGATCCTAACATGTCTCTACTTGATGCCTTTTTTAGTTTGGAGAGATTTGAAGGGGAGTCTTATGCACAATTATTCATAAGGATGGTAAATATGTATCAGAGTATACCTGCAGACATTATTCCTTCACGTAAAGAATTCATAAACAAGGTCAATGAATTGGGGATCTTAGAGGAGCTTAGCATGGATATGTTTTTCAAGATTATAGAGCAAGACTTCTATGGATCAAATTATGCTATAGAATTTGATGATAAAACTCTGGATCATAATAAAGTAGAATATAAATCTAATTATCTTTGTGTAGAAAGAAAGAATGAAGGTAGAGAGGAGGAGGCTTATGAAAAAATGGAACAAGGCCCTGTGCTTGATGACAATCATAGTGGCATTGAAGAAAGGAAGAGAAACATGTCACTAGTGGATGCATTTCTAAACTTAGAGAAATAAGAAGAATAATCTGCAATACAGTTCTTCATGAGGATATTTAATGTCCATCAAGAAATACCTTCAGAATGCAAACCCCCGTTCTCTAATATTTTCAATAGAATGCATAAAATAAGACTCTCACATGATTCTCATTTGCTTATCCTTATCAACAATATAAATGATGAATTGACTATAGAAGAGAATGAATGCATGATTAAAGATGCACATGATTTAAGTGATGTTTCCGATACATAAGATGTCATAGATAAAATAGAAAAAGAGATCATCAATAATAAAATTTACATGACAATAGAAGACACCAATGACCATAAGGAAGATGATCATATGAGTGTAGAATAAATCTTTGATTCACTAGAGACTGAATATCAAAAGTACATTGGGAAACATGGTTAGTTGTTTTTCCTATTTTATCAAACTAAACAAACTAATGATTCAGTACATGTGCATCATTTTTTTTATGAAGT
The DNA here is from genome assembly GCA_027943335.1 of Chamaecyparis obtusa. Classification (NCBI taxonomy): domain Eukaryota; kingdom Viridiplantae; phylum Streptophyta; class Pinopsida; order Cupressales; family Cupressaceae; genus Chamaecyparis; species Chamaecyparis obtusa. The sequence continues at coordinate 190,125 of BSBK01002524.1, read as the reverse complement.
TTTAGATCAACCTCAGAAAGATGAAACATCTGAAGAGGATTTTCTATATATTCAAGTCCATTAGCAGTACAAATAAATTTTCTCCGAACGTGAGTCATGTCTTATAGATGAAACATGGATGCACACAATGAAAGAAGTATCAAACCCTATGAGAGATGAGCACACACATCATGATGAGAAAAATAAAAATAGCATGCCTAATGAATTATTTGAAGATGATGAAACTCATGATATATGTGGGGAAGTATATTCAAAAGGTGAGATATTCTTCAGTTCATCCTATGAGTAGGAGTTTTATCAAATGAGTAAAGATGAGACAAAAATCAGACAAGCATAATGAGGAGAATATGTTGAAAAATAACTCTGAAGATATTTTAAGTATCACATATGATCAGATCCTTGATATAAGTGAAGAAGTGTATCCTACACATGAACCATCCTTCCAACCATTTTATGAATAGATTTTGTATCCCAAGTCTGAAGAAAAGACCGAATTAGATGAAGATAGTGAGATGGAAAAAAATGAGCATGACTCTAAATATTCTTTATGTGTCTTGTTTGATCAAAATCTTGACATATGTAGAGTGACATCTTCTAAACATGATCTATTTGCAAAATAATTTTTGGGAGAGGAACTACATCTGAATCATGGTGATGGAGAAAATTGTATGCAAGAAGACACTTCAATAGAAGACACTGATTGAGATGTTTGTATGATTAATCAAATAGATGAATCTTGGGTATATTCATCCAATGAAGGTTACAATGTACCTAATGATCTCTCAAATGATGAAAAAAAATCAAATACCAAGGATTTCATTCATAAAGAGAAACCAATAAGTACTGATCAAATGGATGATGCACATAAACTAGGTATGAAGTATAGGCAACAAACTGAGGTAAGTATCCCTAAAAAATATGTGATAAAATTTGTTAAGAAAATTCTAAGGGAAAAATATTTAATTTTTCATCATGTGTCTTTTAGGGATTTTTCTTCCATGTATACTAACCAATGTGTGAAGCAAAGGAGCAAATGCTTGGGCTAAATGACTATAAAATTGGTTTTTCTCCTATTGATAAGGAAAAGATAAATTTTGATAATAGGAAAGTGATAAAATAAAAAAACATGTATGTTGATGTTTATCACAAGATTACAGTGGGAAATAGATACAATAAAATATTGGGTTTCCTTGATCAATATTCAAATGAGCATAACATGTTAGACATCTATGACATATAATAATATTTAACAAGGACTTATGATAGATTATGCAATGGTTGTTCTTTGAATTTGGATCATAAAGCTAATTACACTAAGGGAGAATATGTTGTTATGATCAGAAGGAATAGATTGTTACAACATCAGAATATGGCGTTCGACAGAGGAAATAGTAGACTCTCTTTTGAGGGGCTTGAGGTCATTTGATCTCATTATGCTCCTAAAAGGACACACAAGAGGTTTCTCGTTTCCCTTTCCTTCTTTAACATTTTTAGACCTTATTATTTTGATGTTATTACACTATTGTATTGTTGCATCCAATCTATCTGCTTGCAGGTCTTCTTCACCTAGAGATAACTGAGATGATCATCATGCCCACAAGGGGGATATGTCCCCAATAGGAGCCACTGATGGAGCCTTCTATTTATAAAAAATTTGGCTCCATTTGTGCATTTAATTTGACATTTTAGTACTCTTAATGTGTAGTAGTATTGTTGTTTCAATCATTATTTTCATATGCATATAATTAGGATCATTCTCCTAAGTCCTTTACATGCATATTGATGAGGTAACACTCCTAAACCATTATTAACTAAGGCTTCAAAATAAATATTCTTATGGTTTTATCCAATATTCATGTTGTCCTTGATATAATGAAGAAGTCCTAAAAATTTCATGTTTTTATCTGTTACCTATCGCTCACAATTAAATCTTCTATGTTCTCACTATTTTCTATTTTTGGTTTGCAGGACTTGGTACAAAAAAAATTCATATTTATATCCTAAACGGCTAGGAATATTTGTGTTTTAAATATCAGTCATTGATCTACGATGGGAAGTTCATCCAAGGGTTCAAACAATGGGGGCCTTAACCTTCGACTACCTCATCAAGATTAGGTTGTGATCGTCGATGTAGTACACGTGCATTTTAATGCACCTTTAGTTGTTTGACGCTTAAGTGTTTGGAGTTAGAAGAGGAGAAGGAGAATCTTGAATTTCTTAAACTATTGGAAATCACATTAAATGAGTGCAATTTCTTAACTTCCATCAAACTATCAGAAATTGCAGTGAAGGAGTACAAATTCTGAACTTGTCCAAACTATCATAAATTGCATTAAAAAGAACTGCAATTTTTGAAACGTAGCCAAACAATTAGAAATTGTAGGGAGCAAGTGGGATTTTTGATAAGCCATCAGAAATGGAAGAGGACAGATGCAAATCCCAAAATTTTGAAGAAGGACTAGGTCCTACCTTCTTGAAGTTATAGTTGTACGAAGGATGAGTTATCATAAATCTGATGGATTGGTGACAAGTGGCAAGAGCATGGGATCCCATAAACAAATGGCTTGAGGATTGAGAAAAAAACCCAAAATGGAAATGCATGGAAACATTAGAAGAGAACATGGTGGAACACTCTGCAACAGTTAACTGAGGTGGCCCATGATGTGACATAAAGACTGACATGTTTGTTAGACAAATACATCATAAGCTATTGATTTACTGCATATGCAAAATTGGACCTGTGTTAAGTAGTCTGAGACTTAACTAAGGCACAATGAAGAATTAGAAGAAGGGATCTTCATGGATAGCCACGTGGTCGCACATGATTTAACCAAGGAAAATGCAGATTTAGAATGTTATAATCATGGTTGTTGATTTTTTGCAAAGGGAAATAACAACCATTTGAAATCCAATGGTCATGAATATGAAATTCAATGACTATTTATAGACTAACATAATAGTTTTATGAGTAATGATATTTGTAGATCATTTTGCTTATGATCATTAGAATTTTTCTTGTTGTAATCTAGAAATTACAGTCGTTGACATAGGATTAGGTTTTCTTCATGAAGAGTCACATTGATTTGAATCTTGTATGCATACTTTTATTTGCATATAAATGAGGATACCAAAATCAACGAGAATAGGATGCAATAGATTGATATCAATTTGTAATTAGGACCATAGATCAGAAGTCACAACTTGCAACATGAACTTATGTATTATTCTTTCATGATCAATAAAGTTTTTATTTTTTTGTTCATTTAAGGCATAGAGATAAATTTCAAGTTGGACTAGTCCTTTGTGGTCACCAACGTAATTGGTGAATTTTTCCTGACAATGCTTGTGCATTAAGGTCCTTCATAGCATTATTTGTTTGATAAACATGGATAGTGTGAAATAGACATGTGTTTCCTCATCCCTTTCTAATTACTCTTCCCTCCAAAGAAGTTAAAATCCTATTGGACTAACACTAAATTGCATATATGATTGGTCCTCTACATTTAGAGAACATGAACAATTGATGATACTTGAATGTATATTGTCCCATAAAGTTGTACATAAGGATCTTCTTTGTAGTAGACTCTATTGCCCAAGTGAACAAGGCACTAATCTTTGAGATCATTGAAAGGTAATAATTGGATTAGTAGTTGAAGTTGGTGACTCTTTTCTATATTTCTTCTTGCAAGCATCGGTCCAATTATTGAAACATTCTATATAAACATTTAATTATTTCAAGAATTATATATTCAAGCAATTCATATTTTCAAGCATTTTCACATATTGTACCAAGTGTTGCATACTAAGGATTCTCCAAGTTCTTTCTATTTGGAAGAGTCTTTGGTGCATTTGTGATCAACTTATGTGCTATAAAAAACATAAAGCCATAGGAGTTGGCTTAGGAATAGGTACACCTGCCTTGGTCTTGCAGAGCCAAATGTGCAGGGGAATTGGATCTTTTAAGAGTATTCCTATCAGTTGGCCAAATTGAGTTGGAAGATCCCAGCATTGAGTAGGCAAGATCATAGGATTTCCAACTAGTCAATTTGAGCACCAACAATATGATCTGTTTGTTGGTGTTTTAGGGAATTTTTTTGGCTATAAGATTATTTTTATTCATGCCTCACTAGGGGCAGGGTCTCGTACACTTCTACCAAGCCCCTCAAAATATTTTAATGTACTAGGTCTCTTCATGAGTATCACTGCATTAGTTCCACCATGATTGTTACTCTACATTTGTGTTCCTAAATCTACCTATTTTGTTTGATATTTTGGTCCATGCAAAGGAACCATGATATAATCTCCAAAATCCATCAGCATTTAGATTAGTTACATTTTTCATTTTTCATTTTGGCAAGGCTTCTATTTATTCATTGTACCCCCCATCCTAGCTAGCTAATTGTCCCTCCTAGTTATGTTGATACAGACAAAAACATGTCTCACTTTAAGAGTCTTAATTACATTATTTTGTTTGTATATCATTTTGATGAGTTTTCACATCACGTTTTAATTTCATTAGGTTGCATTTTTAATTGCATTAGGTTTCGTAGTCACTTTAATATAGTTTCACTACACTCATTGTATCATATTTGATTAGGTTGCATTACATTATAATATTGTATTAATCCATTTCATTTTTACCATGTCATTATGCCATTATTCTATTTTCATTTATTATATTCTATCCACCTAGTAGTTATCATCATTAATTATCATTAAATTCATATTATTATTAATGTCATTAGATCCATAATTTATCCACATAATCATTAATCATTACATCCATTATGCATTTATCCATCCATCACATTAATCTATAATATCAATCAATATCCACTACATCACATTTTAAAATATATACCCATAACATAGATTTGTCACATCATAAATGGATCTCATTAAATCATCAAATAATAATCATAAATATACATCATCATAATCATCCATCATGCATACATATCACATACAAAATCACATCATACATATGTCACATATCCATAATCCATGCAAACCTACATTATAAATTTTTAGAATAATAATCATGGCATATAGTATAAAATCATGAATAACACACCTCTTACATCACAAGTGTGAGTACATTCATCATGTCACAGAGTCATAAATGCATCCATAATTAATAAATCACATACAACACATAGAAACCATCTGCATCATCATATAGCTCATGAAAGAATAAATGGCCATAGTCCATAGTCTATCAAATGTCTCATCCTTGGTGTCATAAGAGAATAAAAAGTGCATTGAATCATCCATCAAATGGTACAACAAAAAGATACATCCCATCATGCATAGTACATGCACCCTAGGTTTTGTTGTACATCGAGTCTCATCTCACAGTAAAAATAAGAAAAGTTTGTATCAATTGGACTAGAGGGCTCTCATGCAGCTGGCTGGGATGACCCCCCTACATCTCCTCCCATGTCCCTGGGTGGTCTCATGCCCATTGATCTAGATGATCTACCTATGGTATATGATATCTCTCTATTTGGGAAGGGTGGAGCTCTCTATGCCTATGAAACTTCATGATGTACAAGGTCATGTAATATGTGATCTCTCTCTCATCTCTCCCTAACTCATTCTGTATTTCAATAGCATCTACCATAACCTATGATTCTCCTATGAGTGTGGATGTCTGACGTGTGAGCTTTCATTTGCCCCTGTATGTATCTTCCCTCTGTCACCATATATCCTTGTCTACAGTCATATCCTATAGTTTTTGTTTGAGAGAGTCCACCTCCTATCTCAACTCATCTACCTCCTCTCACTAGGCACCATGACTACGTCAAAATCCAAAGAATGCACACTCCTCAGTAGGTCATCTAGAGATTTCTGAGCATTGTCATCCCGAGCTCTCTCAGTGTCTAATACTCCCTGTAATCTCACAACCTCATTTTATAGGATATATCTCTTCACCCCTACCATGTCATATGGCACCTATGTGAAAAACCCTACTGGTGGCCCTAGTGGTGGTGGTGCTTCTACTAGAGCATGTACTTGTCCTTGTGGCAGGGCTTGTGCATGTACTGCTTCCTATCCCTATTATTGTGCTCCTACTTTTGGTACTGTACACACCTAAATTTGATTAACGATATTAATTAAATTTAGTCATCTTACTCACATTATTGATTAAATAATCATGTATTATTTAATTGATTAATGTCATCCCCCTAGTTAATTAATTTAATTAATTATCTATAGTCTAATTAATCTAATGGAAACCCATAACCATTTAATTAATTAAATCCCCTTCTTTAATTAATTTCAATAAATACATTTATCTATTTAAATTATTTCATAAATCCCTTTCCTCCCACTTGAAATTAAATGATATATTTAATTCATTTTGAGCACATGACTCCTAACTTTAACCTCAACCTAACCCTTGACTTGACTCTTGACCCATGATCCTAACTTTACCCAACCCATTCACACATACTAATCCTTCTTAATTAGCTAATGACCCATGATTAGCTAATCCAACCCTCCACTCATTCTCTCTCCTCCCATCACATCCTCCTAATTCTCCCACTTGCCCTCTAATCTAAGCCTAATCACACCTTAATCATTTGCACAATCCTAATCAAGTGGGTTAGCAAACCCAAGTCAACTCTCTTGTCACATCCTCACATATCCCAACCCCCAAACCTCATGTCAACTAGGAATTCTCTTACACATATCTTACACACTCCATCTCCCTCTTACACCTTTTTCCCCCATCCCTCTTCCCAAAATGGCCACATTCCTCAAGGGATTTCACCTCTCCTCTCAACCCCTCTCCTTGTGACACTTTGCACAATGCTATGCATTTGAGAAATAAAAATCCATATTCTCTCTCTTGGATGCATCTTGATCCTTCCTCATATTTCCATCTTGAGCATCCATTTGACCTCCCCTTTGCCTATAAATTGAAGGATCTTTTCCTTCAAAATCATCCACCATTCAATAATTGTTATCATGCTATTTTGAAGAGAAAAATACAAACCCTACCCTCATAATGCCAAAATCATTCCAATTACATCCTTTGAAGCTTGAGCACACATTCCATCCATTGGACAAAGCTACACATCAAAGGGGAGCTTGCTTGGTTTAAGAAGGTTTGCACACTCTTAGGCTTCTTATGGTTTTTAGCTCTTCTTTTTGTCTAATCATATATGTAGTTTTGATTTAGTTGTTTGAGTGCTTTATTTTTTATTGCATTCCTTTTAACTAATACTAATGTTTTTTATTATTTGAGTCTTTTTGCAAGTTTTTTGAGTGTTTTGTAGGTTTGGGAGGAAATAAATAGCATTTGCGCCACCATTTCTGCATTTGGTTTTAACACAACAACAAAAAAAACACAAGCCTGCGGGATCACATTCTCATGAAAAATCTCTCTTCTCTTTCCATTTCTTCTCTATTTTGTCTTCATTCATTTTCATCAAACCGGCGGGACCGTGATCCCACAGGTCCTTGTAGTGATCCCGCAAAAAAAATCAATTTTTTTTGTATAAAAATAAAAATAAAAAAAATTCATGGGATCTCGGTTTAAACCTGCAGGACAGCGGCCTAAAGCGGTGGGATTGCGAGCTAAACCCATAGGATTGCTTATCTTTTGGCCTAATCATTGAAAAAAATCATTTTTTAAAGTTTTTTTGACAAACCTACGGGATTGTGGGTTGGATTTGTGGGAATGCATATCCTGAATGTAATTATTGATAAAAAGTTCTTTTTTAATCTTGCTGACAGACCCACGGGATTGTGTGTACAATTTGCGGGATCATTGTTCTAACCATTACGGGTACAATCGACAGGATCGTGAATTAATCTTTTAAAATAGAATCTACACATTGTCTTTTGGTGCACTAAAAATAACCTTGAATGCATACACAACACTTCATCCTTTTGATTTGGGCTTAAAATGAACAAAGGCTAAAATAGACAATCAATCTTCACACTTCAAGCTTGGGCTTAAAACAAATCAAAATCAAACTCTTGAATGTTTAAGGGAAAACACACAAAATCAATCAAACACTTCAATTTGGGCATTAAAATACTATCAATTATCATTTCATTTGGTGCCTAAAAATTGAACAAATCTTTGCAAAGCTTTTTGTGTCTTTTGTCTTATATAAAAAGAACACTTATCTTAAATAGGTTCAATTTTGGAAAGAATACTTCTTGATGTGTTTGAAGATGTGTTTCTCAACACTTCTTATGAGCTTCTTTATTTAGAAATCCAATTAATCTAAGTGATACAAGTGAACAATCCATATCCTTACCCTCTCCCCTTGCCTTCATGGACCTTGGGTTAAGATACGGATTGGATTGGTTAATTAATTTCCTCTAGCGAGGCCTGTCTAGAGAGAAGTGCTTCCTCTCTAGAGAACAACCTCAAATCGGTAATTCCACGATCGATATATAAACAAGGTGTTGAGAAAACTCTCACCTTATCCTCTCAAGCTCGAGCGAGGTGTGTTGATGGTAGCCCAAGGTAGGTGAATATCCCTACAATTTTTGCATGGTCAACTAGGCTCTTAAGTGAGTCACGCATGTACAAACTGATTCAGAGGATGCCACAAATCTTACTAAAATCCATTAATCAGAAACCTACCTGATCTACCCCCGAAGGCTTCCTAATCTTTGTGCAAGGAGAATAGTAATATCCCCAAGACACTCATCATATTGTGCCATCCTTGAGCACTTGGAACCAAATAATATGACATCATGACTAGAGCCATTGCGTGCTTGGTGATGACTGTATTCTGATTAGCTCTTGGAGGTGTGCCTAAGTCAATGAGAAAATGTTTTTAAGTCATGCCATTTCCTTAGGGTACCAATTTTTTGTGTGTGTCTTCAAAGTTACCAAACCAATGGAAACATCTTTTGAACATACACAAACAAAAAGTTCTACAAAAAAATCCTTTTCCATGTCAATCCAATCTTCTAGTTTAGGAATCACCCAAGCCTCCAAGATCCCGCTATCCTAGTCTCATAATCATGGTCTTCCTATCATCCCACATCATTCCTCATTTCCTTCCAATATTGTCCTCCTTTCCTCCCCATATTCTAGGTTAGCAGAGTCATCTTGATCATCCCTCATCCACCTTTCCATCTTCTTCTAGAGTCATTCCTTCCTCCTGTCTTAATCTTAATCTAAATCCCAGTCTGAGCTTATTGATTATCCTAATCTAACCTTTAGTCTCTCCTTCCATCTTCATCCTTCATCCCTACCTAACTCATTCACACATGTCTCAATTCTATTATGATGAGTTTGGTCATCCCACCTTCTCTCTCACTCTATCATATTCCAATGATGATGATAGTCTTGTTAATCATGATGAGTACATTAAAAACCTTAGCAAGATTTCTCCAAGCACCCTCTAGAATCCAATCGTTCCTCCAAATCTCCCCATCATGCCTTCATGCATATGCACTAGTACTTCTTATCATATCCTTGACAAGGAAAATCCATTATTACATTTATCCACACCTTCTTCCTATGTTGTACCTACATATCCCCTGCATACATCATTCATACCTCCATCTCCTTCCATGGTCATATCCCAAACACCATCTTTTCACAACAACACTACTAAGTACATCCACCATCCAAATCCTTCATCTCCTTATCCTCCAACCCATTTTCAAATCCATGATCCTATTCTTCCAATCCATCACCATAATCCTCATGCTATTGTTAATCCACTATCCACTATATCCTACCTCTCTCCTCCATCTCCTCCATCCAATCTCAACATTCCTACCCACATTACCACAAATCCCCTTCCATAAGAAGCATGCATCCCCCAATCCACTTCATATTCCATGCGTCAATCCATTACCCCTACCCCAGCAATTAGTCAATCCAGTTCACAAGTCATCCCCATGCCCACTTATGTGAACTATCTAGCCATGCCATCTCCTATACTCATTTCTACACCTTCATTCATCCAACCAAGTTCACAAACCATTGCTACTACTTCATATGTGGACTATCTTAGCTTCCCCCCATCTACACGCTCCAATCCTTCACCTCAACCTCCCACATGCAAGTCTCCAAGGAGTTTCACAAGGAAGTTAGTGAAAAATACCTCTCCTAAAGTTGATGAGTTATGTCATCTCACTCCCTCATGTGAAGCCACCAGTGATGATGATCATCTACCTCCCACATCCATCATTCCTCCTCCATCACCCACACCATTATCCTTCTTCCATTTAGCTCACTTGTTGACCCTCTTCCATCTCCTAGCATTATTGAATCCCTTCCATCCATTGACTCCATCCAATTCCCATCCACGTCTCCTCCTCCTAGAATTATCCGAACCACATCCAATGAACCTCATGAGTCCACCCTTCTTACTTCTATCATAATTGTAGAACCTCCAATCCTTCCATCCACCTTATCTGAAGAATCCACTCATACATCCCCCATCACAACATCCAAACCAATCCAATCAAGTCAAGATCTTGTCCAAAAGCATGAAAAAGTATCTATCGATATAAATCAAGATCATACCATCCCACTTCATCCATTACATGATCCATTGTCATCACCCACTCCATCTCATGATCCATTTCTTGCATCACCCCCAAATCAAGATCCTACTATCCCAATTCCTCCATCTCAAGATCCATTACCATCCCCCAATCCCAATCAAGATCCCATTGTCCCATCCCTTCCACTTCATTATCCTCTAACACCTATCCCACCACCATCACTCTATCCCCTAGTCCACTTACATTTGTCAATGGTGGCCCACTTGAAGCAGAACAAATAAGTTTCATATCTTCCATCATGACACCTGAAACTGGGTGTTTAACTTATTCCCCAAGAAAAAAGTATCCTTGCTTGGATAAAATTCTCAAGAAATGGAATTATCAAGGTAAAGGAATAGGAACCCATGAACAAGGAATTATGGAGCCTATCAAGGACAAAAAAAAATATCCACGATCATGTGGTATTGGTCATACATTCAAAGACACTTCCTTCAAAGGTGTTGGTACAACTAAATCCAAATTTAAGCATGCTTCCAAACCCACCATCACATCTCCTCATCATTCCCTCAAAACATTTAATGCCATCCCTCCTCCTCCATCATTACAACCTAGGACAACCTACACATTCCTCCTTCATCCTCTAAATCCATTTTTGGTCCTTATATCCCAAAATCTACCATTGCATATCCTTAACATACCAAATCCATTTTGGGCCCTTATGTCCCAAAATATCATCCCCCACCTTATCCTACTCAGTCCTTCATCCATCAAACCCATATCCCTATCACCCATAATAATAATCCCATTCCATACATTCCCAGCCATAATCAACATGTTGACACCTGAAAATTCAAGTCTTAAAATTGCAAATGCGTCAGGGAAGTATGATATTTTATTTTTATTATTTCCCTATTTTCTAAAAATTAAATAATTAAAAAGGGGTCCATAATGTTTATATGGTTTGATTTTCGAAGCAAAAGTTAATTATTTTATTTCCAAGTTTTAAAAGCATTTATATTTTTTTGGAATAAAATAATTATTAAAAATTGGTAAAAGGGGCGACGATCGGGAGTTGAACACTCAACCTCTCAAGCCAATCCCCTTTTCCTACTTACCTACCCTCCCACCCCCTAATCAATTAGTCTATTTATGTTCCTTGAGAGGGTTAAGAAAAGCTATTTATTTATTTTTATTTTCATGGGCAGGTGAAGAATTATTACAACTCTTACACAGGGAGTAATTTCTCCTTTAATCTTCTCCTTTAATCATTTTTCCTTTTGTAATAATGCAATTTTTTATTTATTTTTATATTATTTATTTTTAATGTTAAAAGGAAAAAAAAGAATGGGGAGAGGGAGTTGAACACTCGACCTCTCGACCCATTCCTTCTTTCCTACCTAACTACCCAAATCTACCCCCGTAACCAATTGTTCTATGTTATTCTTCAAGAATGGATATGTAAATGAATATATATATTAAAGAAATTCTTATCTTGTTCAAAATAAATAGGTTTTTTTTATAAAATGGAATTTCATATGTTATGGTCACTAACGATTATTTTATTTTTCATTTTTATTCTATCCCCACAACCCTAAAATAAAATCATATGATTCAAAATAAGGATATAATTTGATAAATATTATTCTTATTTAGGGTTTTGATAAACTCTTGATATTGATTTTGATTTTTTCATATCCTTAAATATAGTTTAGCATTTTTCACTCTATATTATTTCTTAACATAAATAATTTTACTTTAGGGTGAGAAAGAATTTAAGTGAGTTACATTATTACTCACTTTATTGTTTAGGGTTTATGTTTAATAATACAAGACCTAAATTGGTTCTATATGGTGTTATTAGTATTAGGGTTGTTATTAAATGTGCATTTTCTTTATGCTAAAATTATGTAAATAAAACGTAATAGGATCAATGCTACTTTCTACGATTAAATTATAAAATCTTTTAACCCTAATGTCTTAATATTTTAATAGTACACTACATTATATTTGTAGATATATTTTAAAAGATATAAATATAAATGCATTATGTTTTACCCTAGAAAAATGAAAATAAAAATGCTGAAAGCATAATGTTATGTCATTTATTAATTTTGAATATTGTCTCATTAATATAATGCTTTATGATTTGACAATTAAAGTGATTGCTTATAATATATGAGGATGACATAGAAATAAATATTTAATCTTTTATGCTCCATTTTTATCATCAAATATATTTATAAAATTGTGGCGTTAATAAATTATTGATTATAAATGGATAATTTTATAAGGATCGTATTGTTATTAATATAATCATTTAAAAGGACTATCTAATGTTGATTGTTTTTGTGTGTAGGAAACTAATAGATAAACTATTATGCACAGGATACCGGAATGAAATTAATTTAGGGAAGATTTTCCCGAACAATCATTGTAATAGTTTATTATGCATTTTTAGAATTAGTTGCATAATTAGGTCCTGTGAAAGGGCATGTCCTTTCGCAGGAAACCTTTGAAATATATATATATTCAATTAATGGTAGAGAGAGGAGAATAATTTTAGAAGACAATTGGGAGAACAAAATTTTCATAAAGGATATATGATGGAGTAAATTTTTTTTATGAGCGAATCTGGCCAACTGATGACGAATTTTGAACATTATTATCACATTACTGGAGGAGAGATAAGTTTAAAATCTTTAATATTGAAAAGCAGTTTTTTGATGAATTATGTTGTATTGGATGAATTTTTTATTAAGTTCCTTTAATGTGATCATTTAAATTTTAGTAATTATTATATGTGATGAAACTGCTGGTCTCCTAGGATATGTTTTTAGTTAAACTCTTCCAAACTGCAGTTGGTTGGTCTATAAGCATCGAAGTTAAATTCAACAAAGTTGTCTATAATGATTACTAGGGTTTTTACTGTCTTCGGGTATAACTTGATTATCAAGACTCTATTTCCCAATGTTATAGGCACTGATCTTTACTTCAGTTCATGTTGATATATATGTCATTTTCATCTATTTGTTTCCAGGTTCCGCCCATTCCAATTTTGAAGTAGTTATCTATATTTAGGACTTAGATTTAAAAGTTTTCAATTAGTTTACTAATCAATTTCTAATGGTTCTTTCAATTTTCTAACCCTAATTTTATTGTAGTGTTAGCATTTTTAATTCTTTAGTATATTTGTAGTTCGATTGATTAGGTTTTCAGTTTTGATCCTAGATTAGACATATTAGATCTGAGTTCTTAGATTAGCAGTTTTCATTTATCATTTTTGTTTGGGTACACCCACCCTGGTTACTAACCTAAAGTGCAGGAATCCAACCTAGACAAAGGTCGAATTTATCAATTGGCTTCCCAAAACCACAAAGAGGAAATCCAGTGATTTCAGGAACCAACACAACAAAGGCACAATCCCATATCTCCTATCCACCAATCTCCTCCCATCTGACCATCCATATCTCTTCCATCTTTCACACCTCATATTCCTTCCACTGTTCCTCACAATAATTTGGATGCCAACTCAAAAATGCATAAAGATAACTATCCACAAAAAACATCCAAATATTTCCATGTCCACTCTAAAAGATATGCTCAAGCAAAGAAAACTCCAATCAAAAAATGCAGTACATCCCAAAGCCCACAAAGGCCCACCAAAGGAAAAGAAAAAAATATGTGGATCCAAAAGCAAAAAGACACAATGCATCTAAAAGGAACATCCACAATGTCATCCAAAGTTTCTATTCCACCAGCTAATCATTCCCCTCCTCCATCTCCTAAATCTATTTTGGGTCCTTATGTCCCAAGATCTCCTATCATAACTCCTCCATCATATCCACATGTACCATTCACTTGTCCTTCACTCCATCCACCTGCCTCGCAACATATGCCAATATTGGTCCTGACAACATCTCCCTATCATGCTCACTTTCTATCATTCCATCCAAACACTTTCTACCACCATATCCCTCACCCTATGCGTATCCACCATCACAACCATCTCATCCCCACCTTTTCATAAGCCACTCATCCAAAATAAGGTTGTACCAACATTTAGCCAAAAAAAGTAAAAAAAGTCAAAAGAATTAAAAAAATCAAAAAATGAAAGAAAAACATTCATCTAGAGGTGAAAACTTGGCAAACAAGTACCTTGGACAAGTACTATGATGAAAACCTGGCAAACATGCATCATGCGTAATCCCTCCATCCAGTTCCTCTCCGCAAATTGGGGGAAATTCCTTCTAGCATATCCTATCCATCACCTTTGCCATCCTATTTGCCTCTCATAGCCATTTCACCTCCTCCATCCTCCTTTGGATCTTGATAGAAAAATAAAGGCCACCAATGAAATAAACATGCTTTTGGGCACCTTTTGGCATCCATTGTTCCCATCACAACTTGTATCCACCTATCCTTCCTTCGATATAATCCCTCCACCTACCTTTGTCAACCTAAACCTCCCATCATGTTATCCTTGATCTCCCCACCTTTCCATCCATTTTCCTAGCTTTCATCTACCTTCCTCATCTTCTTTTCATCAAATATTCCATCATATAATACCCCTCTGAATGCCTCCGAATGTATGAACTATCCTAAGTGGGGGCATCTTATTCCTTTGTGACATATTCCTTGGAGATCTTATCACATCCACCTTTTCATCTCCCCATCCTTGCATCATTTCCATCTTTATCCCTAATCCTTTCATCTCCCAACCCTTATATTCTTCCATTCCCCCCATCCAAATCCTTCCATCCATCCTTATCACATCCATCTTTTCATCTCCCTATCCTTGCATCATCTCCATCTTTATCCCTAAATTCCTTTCATCCCCCAATCCTTATCTTCCTCCAAATCCTTCCATTCATCCTTATTGCATCCATCTTTCAATCTCCCCATCCTTACGTTGTTTCCATCTTTATCCCTAATCCTTTCATCTGTCAATTTGTATCTTCCTCCATTCCCTCATCCAAAACCTCATCTGTCCTTAACTACTCATTCCTCCACATTGGCATCCCTAAGCATTTCATCCATCTTTCTATCACCTGGTACTCCCTTTTCATTGGTATCTAGCTATAGGCTCCCCCTCCATGTAATCCAATGTCATTCATTCATATCCCCTATGCTACTAGAAGTCTACCATCTTATGCAAATCCTATCCATATCATGTAAGCTATCCAAACCCAAACATCCATCAACCCATCCAATCACATCCTAATTCTTGTTGCAAGCCTTGATCTTAATCCAATCATCATCATTTGGATGCATCCTTCCCAATCCATCATCACCCTACCCACCATCACTCCATATCGGCTTTCCATATCAACCAGGGCATCATCAAGCTCATATTTGCATCATAGCCTTCATCCCCAATCCCCTGTACATATTATAGTTTGTATCTTGTACATAGCGCTAGTCATGTCTCTACCTTGGCTCATTTATACATATGTTTCCTTAGGTCCCATCCTTTGTGTCAGTCAGTCCTTGTGCATCATGACCCTTTTCCCTATCTAGCTAAGTGCTTCAACAACCATCCCCTAGTCCCTTTGATGTTTGAGTGTCTCACTTGTCTCTTTTCATAAGAATCCTAGTCTATCAATCTACCCTTGGTCTTTGCAGGATGTATCCTTCCTCATATCAGACCAATCAAATTAGTCATCATCCATCATCCTCATGGAAAAATGTTTTGTGAGATACTTTTTATTTCTCTAGTATTTTTGGATCTTTGTTTATCTATTATCTTGAGCTTCCTTGGTCCACCTCCTCATGATCATCGTGATCCTTTATATCATGGTGCGCTATGAATGGTGAAACTTGGGGCAAGATCTTGATATTTTCTATCTGAGAGTTAGTCAGATATGACCCTTGCATTTCTAACATGTAATCCTCTACAGTTGCATGATGCACTTGGGAAATATCACTTGTTTGTGGGTTAACCAACATCATTTCCATCTTGAAGCTTTCAGGAATCATGTGATAATGGGGAAATCCTTGCATGTTTGTTGTGTCAGTCCCATGCAAGATCTATGACATGGCCCTCAGTTCCTAGTAACCTTGGCAAGTCTTAGATAGTGCTAAATCAAAATAAGTTCTCACTAGATGACATCTCCTATTTGGGAGGTGCCAACTCAAGGTTCTTAACTCTCCAACTGCTCATTCTTCACTCATTCTACATGCATCCTCTCATCCATTTTGAGAGCACAATCGTGTTCTCTTCAAATCTTATGTCCTCTCAAGGGGGCATCATCATCCTTATCTCCCATCAATCCTTTCTCCTGGTTACTCTTTTGAATGACTGGGGCACCTCTTCCAATTCAACCATTTTCTCTCTAGCTCTATGTTTTACTTTTCTTTGAAATACTACTACTATGTAACACCATCTCAAAGAGGGGCCAAATGTAGACACCTAAATTTGATTAACAATTTTAATTAAATTTAGTCATCTTACTCACATTACTGATTAAATAATCAAATATTATTTAATTGATTAATGTCATCCCCCTAGTTAATTAATTTAATTAATTATCTATAGTCTAATTAATCTAATGGAAACCCATAACCATTTAATTAATTAAATCCCCCTTTTCTATTAATTTAAATAAATATAGTTATCTATTTAAATTATTTCATAAATCCCTTTCCTCCCACTTGAAATTAAATAATATATTTAATTCATTTTGAGCACATGACTCCTAACTTTAACCTCAACCTAACCCTTGACTTGACTCTTGACCCATGATCCTAACTCAACCCAACCTATTCACACATACTAATCCTTCTTAATTAGCTAATGACCCATAATTAGCTAATCCAACCCTCCACTCATTCTCTCTCCTCCCATCACATCCTCCTAATTCTCCCACTTTCTCTCTAATCTAAGCCTAATCACACCTTAATCATTTGCACAATCCTAATCAAATGGGTTATCAAACCCAAGTCAACTATCTTATCAAATCCTCACATATCCCAATCCCCAAACCTCATGTCAACCATGAATTTTCTTACACATCTCTTACACAATCCATCTCCCTCTTACACCTTTGTCCCCCATCCGTCTTCCCAAAATGGTCACATTCCTCAAGGGATTTGAGCTCTCCTCTCAACCCCTCTCCTTGTGACACTTGTCACAATGCTATGCATTTGAGAAAGCAAAATCCATGTTCTCTCTCTTGGATGCATCTTGACCTTTCCTCATCTTTCCATCTTGACCATCCATTTGACCTCCCGTTTGCCTATAAATTGAAGGCTCTTTTCCTTCAAAATCATCCACCATTCAAGCATTGCTATCATGCCATTTTGAAGAGAAAAAATACAAACCCTACCCTCATAATGCCAAAATCATTCCAAAATCACATTCTTTGAAGCTTGAGCACACTTTGAGCACACATTCCATCCATTAGACAAAGCTACACATAAAAGGGGAGCTTGCTTGGTTTAAGAAGGTTTGCACACTCTTAGGCTCCTTATGGTTTTTATCTCTTCTTTTTGTCTAATCATATATATAGTTTTGATTTAGTTGTTTGAGTGCTTTCTTTGTTATTACATTCCATTAACCACTATTTCTTTTCTTACATGTACCTATGGTGGTGCACCCCCTTCTGGTAGTTTCACTATTCCCCTCCTCTTGGTAGTGGGTACCCTAGTGCATACCATCCATGGTCTAACAACCCTTGATGGAACCTCTTCTCCATCTCCTCCCTCTCCTCCCTCATCCTCATCTCCCTCACCCTCCTGATCTGAATCTAATTTATCCTCTACTCACACCTACACAGGATCTATGAGACATACTAGCCTATGAGTAGCCCTCCACTATGTGTATGATGGAGTCATCCCGACATCTAGCCCTAAATCTTGTCCCAATATCCATGCCACTAGGTCCATCCTCCTCCATAAAGCTTGATCTTCCCTCAGATCCACTCCTATACCCCATAATCCTACCTCATGTACCACTAATGGGTGTGGATATCTATCAGGTACGACATCCTTGCTAGAATATTGATGAAGATGTTCAGTCCATGTGCTTGAATTGTTTACGTGGTGTTGTCATTTTTGGAAACAAGTTGATTGGATGACTTGGATCAGCTATACCGGTGGTGAATTTTTTAGATCAAACAAAACTCTAAGTGTTCAGTGTATTGATGGCAAGATACAGCTCATGGAACAGACAATCAACAATCCAGATTCTAAAGGTTTTTGGCTATGTGATCAATAAGAAATCATCATCAAAATCATATCAATCTATGTATATGATCATATTTGTTGATTCGATGTGCAGGTAGAGATTTGATGATATGGACAAGTTTTTTTGGTGAAGAAAAGAATGTTGGTGGATACAATCGGTTAGATTAGTGTTGTGGTCTAATGTAAGCATGAGCTGACATGGTGTGCTCACTCATATGTTTAGTTGGATTCTAGTGCCAACTTGTAAAATATTTTAGGTTTCTTGCACCGACTTAAAACAAGTATATAAGTGGTTATGAAAATCATTAAGTGTGATGTTGAGATGGTATGTGGTGCTTGAAAACAATTGTTGAAGGTAGTAAAAAGGTAGTAAAGTATTCAGAGAAGTGTAATTTAGCAGATAATTGGATCTTTCTAGCATTTTAGTGCTAATTTAAGATCATACATCTAAGTTCTTATACTCAAGGAATACTTTAATAGGTCTGTGATCATCTACATCCCTTAGCAGGGTCACTTCTAATAGGATAAGAAAGATTTTAATAGGTATGAAGATCAAAATCCTCTAACCAAGTAGCTCTTTAACTAGAGTTTTGAAATCCTTGACTAGGTAGTTTTTAATAGGACTTTTGTAGCTTCTAACAAGGCTAAATAATAGTAATCGGGTATAACCTCATAAGGGTTTTTGTAATTTCTCTTAACAGGGAATATTTCATCAGTGCACTAGTGAAATATGTGGGCTTCATTTCAACACGTAGGTTTTTCCCTCTAAAAAGGGTTTCCATGGGAAAAATCTCGTGTCTTGTGTTCAATGTGTGTGAATGCTTTATTTTTTACGCTTCTATGTTATATTATCATTTGCATGTTGGACCTTGTGGAAGATTATTGTTAAAAGTTTCAGATTTGTGGATGCACTAATTCACCTCCCCCCTCTCTTAGTGCCTTATAATATTAACAATTGGTATCAGAACTTTGGTTCCCTTATATGACCTAATAGCTTGGGAAGGATCCTTAAGGAAAATATGTTGGGTTTCAGATACAAAAGGCAACTTGATGAAGCTGAAAGGGTTATCAAAGAGTTGAAAGATTTATTGAAGCAATCAATATCAAAAGGACAAGATCTTGTTAAGTAGTTGAATGAAAGTAATGACTACATTGAGAAATTTTTTGTGTTGGTCCTCTCAAATATTTTGAGGATACCAAGGTTATTTTGTGGAATTTCCCATTGAAATTTTAAAATATTTATTTCATGTTCTATCTTTGTGCATTGTTTTCCCTTGTTTTAAATTATGACCTTATCCTTTTCATTTTGTTTTAAAAAAATGGTGACCATTTGTATTTAGCGGGCCCCCTTTTTATTTTCAAATGAAGGAATGTGTGTCATTTTCCCATTTTCCCCATGATCCCATGATGATGTCATAAAATCGACCCAACTAATCATGGGAGAAAAATTCCTTGCCATTTATCATCTTTTCGACAAATGTTTTTGTCTCACAAATTTTTAAAGAGTAACTTGTCAAATTCAATGGCCCTCATGACCCCATGATCAAAGATGATTTTGCTTTATTAGGTGCGGGACCAAGAGATGGTGTTGCGCGTCCTGGCTTTGATGAACAAAAAGATATATGGGCCCACGATGACCTGAGAACAAATGACAAATGGAGACAACTGATTGGTCACATATTAATAAGTGATAAATTATATTTCCAAGTAGGTTAATATATATGTAACTTATGTACTAATCTTTTAGCCCAAGGATAAAATCAACGGTGATGTTTTAATCTGATTAAAAATGTAATCAAATTTTATGTCAAGAAACATGTTTGTATTACGAACGATGGTTAATGGATTGCTGGGATTAACAATCCTTGTAATCTTTGTGATAAAAAATGATTGAGATTTATTCAGTGCAAGATCATGAGATCCTACCACATGTTCAAAATTGACAGGCAATATCAGGTGGATTATTTGACAACGAGGTGGTGAATAAAGGGTTCATGTTACTCAGTTTACTGATTCATGTTTATTTAATAGGGTTGACATTTGGATGGATCGGTGACACTTTACCTGCTTACAAGGAATGAACCGATGGTCTATCATAATGAAACAAATGGTTGGTGATAAGGACTAAGGAATGAAAGTAATGGTGGGACACTTAACCATTGTAATTTTTCATAGGTAGTACTTCAAAGACTTACAGAGATGGATGGAGACATTTCAGGATATCCTTTTAGGGATTTTTATCATAATGTGCATAGGATTCAAAGGGTCACTTACAAACGGAAAATTAAGAGGATTTTCTAGATGTAGAGATCTACTGACAAAATATTTTGATATTGAGATAGGAAAGTTCATGTAGACTTTTATTAAATGCCAGTTACTTTTGATGATTCAAAGAGTACAATCATAAGATTTCTTCCCATATTTTACAAGTTTAGAAGCTATAAAATTTGTCTCCTATTAGATTTATTCATTTAGAAGGTGATAGAAGTGGATGTTCTAAGGAAGGCAATTGACTTATGGAACATGTCCAAATTTGTGAAAATACAATTGCAGGAAGTCTATTGGGATAGAAACATTGAGTTGTGCATATTGTAGCCAGAGGGGTATTTAAATGGGGATTGGTAGCCACATGTATATTTAAAGTATATCCCTGTTAACAATTCCATAATCATAAGGCTAATGCTCTCATCCCTACTCATAATTTCCTCCTAGATGGGTGCATGGTGAAAGAGGGGCTGGAAGATCCTTTGTGGTATTCTTAGATCTTGTTGGAGGTGGTGTCAAAGCTTCCTAAGAGAGGGTGAGGTTTTTTTGAGAATCTTGTATCCTTTCCCTTTCTGAGGCATTATCAGTCTAGATGTAGCCACAAAACTCCCTAAAAATCTTGATGTCAGTCGACTCTGTGGATACATGATGCTGATCTGGGGCATGATATGGGCACAACTCATTTCTTTTTTACTTCTACTAGCTGGCATGTGTAATATTAGTATGTAATATGATGTATCAATTTTTGTCAAAATATTTTTAGGGTTGACCTTAAGCTTGTTGAATTCCTATTGATTTTGAAATTCTAGGGTCATTAGGGTTTGAGAAGGAAGATATTTTCCAAACTTTTAGGGTTATAGATAGACATGTGGCAACATCAAATCAGATTTGTGTCTTTCTTTCTATCCATATATTCTATCTTCCTTCTCTAAAAAAGAATTCTTAGAAGAAGAGAATCGGGTTCCATCTTTTTCTTTGAGAGACCTTTGTTGGCTCCAAACATATATGATTATAGTAGTAAGTTCTCTAGTTATGTGTAGTCTTGTAAATATTTTATGAAGAGCAATATTATGAATCTGGGTTAAGTTCTTTTGTGGTTTATTTTGTAGTTGTAAGTTGTTTTATGTTATATGGTAGAAGTAGCATGAGTTTTATGATGAAATATAGTGTTGATTCAGTTCTCTCCATTGTATGAGCTAGTTAAGTTTTAAGAAGAATACAATAAGGGGTTATTCTCTCTTAGTGTCTTATGAGATATGTAGCTTTCCTTTCATGGATTGATCTAAAAGATCAATTAAATGCTTGTTAGAAGTTGTAGATTTAATGGTTATATGCAAGGATTTTGATAAGTAGGTTGTCTTGGGGTTATAGTTAAAGAGGGTTGTAAGGAAATATTTCTTAGATAATTTTCTATGGATAAAATTATGTTATATGGTATGATGGTTCTCATTGAATCCATGGCCCAATACAATGAGGCACTGATATCATTTGGGTGTGAATTTTTGCATGTCTTTTTGCTCATTTTCCTTCAATTCTCTTGCTACCAATCTATTGAAAATCTTAGAATATCATTTACTTTATGCAGAATTTGTGTCCTACCCTGTCTCACAATCCATACATCTTAATGTTCAATGGGTGATTAGCCTACATCTAGTATCTCCCCATTATGTTTGATTCCTTATATGAGACACATCTATTACATATAGCGCCATGTTATAAGTTTTTAAAGAGTGTATTAAGGAACACTAAGGTCTACCTGCCTTGGTTTTGCAGAGCCTAAAATGAAGAAGGATTCATATCCTTGTTAGTTTGCCCAGTTCTCTTAATAATTTTTTACTTGGAGTTGGATACTCTGTAAGATTTTATGAAGGGTACTGGCAGCTACTTTGTAGTGTAAACCCCACCAAACCAGGAACCAATAGTCTGAACAAAGTGGATCTAAGGAATCTGAAGCAAAATCCATGGCTATGGAGAATGAACAATTATACAATGATAAGAAAAACCTTAAGAGAGAGATTGAATCCCAATCAATTAGAATGTATGAAGAGTTGGAAGAAAGGAGATCTAAAGAGAATGCAAGGAGAATTGTAGAGGATTCCCTAAAAGATAAGGATGAAGCACTAAAAGATGTAGAGGATGAACTTTTCAAGTTAAGACAAGAAGTTGGCACATTGCATAAACATCTACATGATACAAATGAAGAAAATGAAAAATCCCCTAAGGCCCCATTTGTTTGTGAGAATTGACCTAGAATTGGCATAAACTAATTCTAAATTTGTCAAATCCTCAATTTGGTAGTGAAAAACAAAATTGGAAGAGGGAGATGTATATGCTCATTTTGATGCAAAATTAGCATATACATCTTCGACTTGAAAAGGTGGAATCAGAATTTGAGGGCCAAAATTCCATTTTTTCAATTCCAATTTTAAAACCATTTCAGGTTTGCGTGCAAACAAATTTAAAATATTTGCATCATTTTCCTTGATGTTTGGAAAGAATTTGTGCAGGCCATGAACAACAACATGTCTACTATTGTGTTGTGTTGTGTTTGAAAGGCTATGGGTTTCCTACCTAGAATGGTTGTGTTGTTTTGTTGAGTTACAACTATTGTCAGTTTCCTAGTTGTAATGGTTGTGTTGGAGCGGCTGCAAGTTTCCTGGCTAGAATAATTTTTCTATTATGTTGTGTTGGGTTTGCATAGTGAAGGGACAGGTATGTGGAACCAATCTTTTAAAAAAAAACCAATACTCAAATTTCAATTCCAGTTTAAAAATGTGGAGCCAAATGGAGGAAATGCATCTTCTTGCTCATATTCTAGGTCAACCAAATGGTCCAAACTATATTCTAAAAATGAAAAAATCAGAATATCAAATCCATGATTTGACCATTTCCAACATTTGATCAAATTCAACATTTTCTAATTCCTACAACCAAATGGGGCGTAAGGGAAACTGAGAATATAAGAAATGAGAATGAGTAATTAAAAGGAGAATTGAAGATTGCTAATGATATACTGAAGAAATCCAATGGAAGTACTATAAAACCTAATGAGCAACTCAGAAAATAAAGAATAAGTAAAGAGACCACAAGCCTAGGATATACTGGTTATACTACTTTTGAAGTTGGTGAATGTTCTAGATCAAAGGAGATCAAGAAAGAAGGAAAGTCTCCACCAAAGGTAACACAAAGAAATTATGGCAAGAAATCTTACAAGCCTGTATGTTTCAATTGTCATAAGTTAGGTCATATTGCAAATGTAAGTAGAATTAGGTCTGTAAATAGAGCTATCACTTTTGATGGATACTGTTATAACTACAATAAGTATGGACATACTGCTTATGATTTTAGATCTAGATATATTAGTAGATCTAGTATCTTTGATGGTTGTTGTTACAACTACAACAAATATGGTCACAAATTTGATGAGTGCAGGTCAAGAGTGGACAATTAAAGGTTACCTGTGAACAGGGAAAGACCTTACCAAAGGGAGAGGTAATTAGATGTCATATGCTCAATTTGTGGTAACTATGGACACATGGATATGAATTGCAGAATGTGGAATGCAAGAGGTAATGTTGGACCATGGTAATCAATTGGTATGAAACATTTTCATTGGCACAAGCTTGGACATCTAGTAAGCGACTGCAAGTTAAGGAACCAATCAATAAACCAGTCAAGCAACCAAAAAGGAAGGTAGATTGTGAATGTAGAAGAGACCAAGAAAGAGATGAAAAAGACTTGGAAGAAGAAGGAATAAATTAAAACATTAGAGGGATCCACATCTCCATTGGGTGTGGAGAATTCATCATCAAACTAAGCCTTCATTTGGATTAGGGGGAGCACGTATTGTTGAATCCATCTTTGAAACCCCTATAGGTGTGTGGTAAGATCTATCATCATTTTAAGATGCAGTAAGGACTTTTGGAGTGTAATGTAAAGTTTTAATAAACTACATAATGTTTTGATAATTGATAATAAATTTTGGGTTAGTTGGTGAAAAGGTAAGTTCTATCGGTTAGTGTATTTAATACATGTGCAAAGGTAGATAAAAATGATACTTTAAATTTCATTTTCACCTTGCACTTTTTGAAAGTTTTTTTTGTAGCAAAAGAAGCATTGTTTGAGGCATTTGCAAATATCCAAGTGATAAGAAGGGATTATTTGTGTTGATTTGGAAGAGAAAATAAATCAATTATTGTCATGTTCTTAAGAAAGAACCCTAGTTGCAAAATGTTTAAGGTATTTATCTGATATTTGTATTTGTAATTGGAAATTTAAGATGGATGCTCCTAAGTTGATAGATATAACTGAAAGACCTAGACCATAGTTTAAGAAAAATCTGTTCAAATCGATAGAAAATTAACCCGCAGTGCCCTAAGTAGCATTCCCTATGGTGTTTTACATATAGAGGATGTTAGATAATTCATTCACTACAAGTTGGAAGATCTAGGATAAGGGGCAATATATGAATAGTATAGGAAGCTATGTGATGATAACCTAGTGTTGAAAGATGAGCATAAATGCATAGCTGATAAAAATTTTCATCATGTGGTGAGTTACCCTGATGAATTTGAAGATGATAAGATCATATATGTTCTAAAAACAATTCAATATGACTAATTCATGTGGCTAGACCAACCACACAAAATTACAAAAGAATAAATCTATGTTGTAACTAGTCTATGCTCAACCGACGACGTACCTATTCTTTGCACTATTCCTAAAGAAGTGATCAGTTTGACAAAATCTAAGTGGGATGGTCATGCAATGAATGTAAATGATATTACAAATGAAGAGGTAAAATATGCATCTATGATTATAGGCTACAAGGTGTATCACTCTAGTCAGTTGAATAGTATACTCGATGGTGTTATTCATATAGCCTATAAGATGATCAAGGAAAATGTTGACTATGATATGGCTGAAGCAATGAGGGAGCAACTAATAATGAATCTAGAAAATATAAAAAAGGATGATAGGTAAAAGTTTAAATATGGTCAAGTGATCATGTTTTTGTTTTTATTTTTCTATTTCCAAAACATGTTCCCCAGTATCAGTGACATTGCATGGTTGATAGGTACTCTAGATTTCATTCAAATCAATAAAAGTATCTAACTCTTGGGAAGTGAATTCATTGGAAAAGTATGGGGTTAATTTAAATAATTTTAGAAGAAGATGCATGAAAAGGAAAGGATACAATTTGAAATTGTTGATAAATACAAGGATACTATTTACTTCATGGAATATATAGACACTTGTTTGATGGAAGAAGTTGAGCCAAGGACCTCATGGGTGATTCTTGTGGGTTATGAGGTGGAAAAAGACATTCTTGTTATGTATGTAGGGAATTTTTTAGCTCAACTAGTAGATCCCAAGACTCCAAGGTTTGGGACATTTAAAGAGAAATCACTTCAAGTGCATAGTGATTTGATGCAACCATTTATTGAAAAGAAGGTGAGAAAGGAAGTTGAGCAATTCATGATTAAAAAATGTTTCACAAAGGAATAGATTGAAAAAGAAAGGGATAAACATGTTAAAGAGAAAGATAGAACATATGGTGCAACAAAAGATGATGAAACTATTGGCACAACTAGCAGTACCCCAACTGATCAGAAAACAAGGAGTGCAATTTATGTGAAAAAGGAAAAATCCCCTTCACCTATTAAGAAATCTAAAAATATTGCTAAGCCCAAGACTATACCAGTCAAGGAGACACAAAGCATAGAAAAGGTGGTAGGTAAAAGGAAGAAATAAAAGGAAAAAAGGTTTGAAAAAGTTGTTGATGAAGAAAAGGGATAGAATAAAAGAAAGAGTAGAAGGAACTCAAAGAAAAATGAAATAAATCCAAAGTGGTAGGTTGCCCTACTACCAATTTTGTTAAGCCAAGGTTTGGTTTCAAACTATTTATTTATGTTGATGAGATCATCAATAATGTTAAAAAGTGGGGATTGTTTGTGAATGTTAACAAGTATTATGATAAGTTTGATAAGGAGAACCAAGGAAAAATTGGGGATGTTGTGTAAATCATTAATAAGTTTAGAAAACTCATGATGGAGTTACAAGGAAAGATACCCACTTCACTGTACAACAAACTTGAAGCCAAATGGCATATTGTTATTAGATAGGACAAGGAGTTAATTTAGTATATCTTACTGCATCTTCTATCAGGAATATTAGTAGAGGAAATGAATAAGATTCTTGTAGAGACAAGACAAATCTTCAAAACAAAGAAGAGACTAACAAGACTATTCTATGGAGATTCTCTTGAAGCTCAGGATGAAATAGAAGAGATCCTAATGAAACATTTGGGTATGATTGAAGATACAAAGGACAAAGAACATGAAGAGGAATCAATAAAAGAATAAGAAGGTGATCTAGTGGTTATTCAAACTAGTGAGGGATTTATTGTTGATGGTGTGAAGATCACACTTGATTACATCAGTGATGATCTGGACAGCATAGGTGATATCCCTTCCATGGAGATATAGGATGAGGTCATGGATACACAAGATCAACATGAATCACATGAGCATCAAGATGAACATAAGGGGAAAAAAAGATTCAATAAACATGGGTACTGGTCAGGCTATGACTGATAGTGTAGAATATAAAATTTCTACAAATGATCAGCAACAAGAACAAGTAAAAGAAAAGGAGGTTACATAGTATGTTATACAAGGAAAACATGGACATGAGGAGGAAACTACGAAGAAGGAACAATAAAAAGAAAAGGTAACACCTTCCTCATAGTCCAAGATGAGAATTTATGAAGATGATATACCAATCAAGGGACATATAGATTTGAGTACTACGAGCCCTAAAGAAATGATCAACTTTGCAATGAAAATAAATTCTAAGGAAAATAAAAATAAGCTAAAGAAAGAATCACAAATAGTGCTAATGGAAAGAGATATATTTTTTTATTTAATGCCTAAAGTTACTTATGATGACAAGGCCACTCCAATGGAGAAATTGGAAAATTTGGTCACTGCCACCGATGGAAAGATGAAAAGTTTGGAGGATGCTGCTATTGCTAGAGCATAAAAGGATTGTATCAAGAAGAGCTCATAAAAGACAAAATTGTCCATTACTGAAGATAAGAACTCTCTCATATTGGCTGTGAACAGGGTGAAGGATGTGTTGGAAAAATGTTCAGATCTCCCCTCAGGATTCGTGACATGGCTTAACCACCTCATGTGTCTTCTATAAGTCTAGTGGTTG
Organism: Chamaecyparis obtusa; assembly: GCA_027943335.1. Taxonomy (NCBI): domain Eukaryota; kingdom Viridiplantae; phylum Streptophyta; class Pinopsida; order Cupressales; family Cupressaceae; genus Chamaecyparis; species Chamaecyparis obtusa. The sequence goes on along the minus strand of BSBK01002524.1, from coordinate 161,958 downwards.
TATCAGGCATTAACAGGTTGATCTTTTGGTGCAACACAACCACTACTTGTAACAAGTGGTATCAGAGCTTGGTCACAGGTTTGAATCCCCTCGGGTAATGCTAAGGGGGAGATTGTTGGCAAAATGTTTAGCACTTCCCTCAAGATTCGTGACATGGCTTAACCACCTCCTATGTCTTCTATAAGTCTAGTGGTTGTATCGGGCATTAACAGGTCTATCTTTTGGTGCAACGACAACCACTACTTGTAACAAGATGCACTGCTAGAAGGAGGTAAGACTTTAAAGTCCATTTGTAATTTCTCTCACTTCTTGAAGGATGTTGAAAAGAAAAATGGAGAAGCTCAATAGGAGCTGAAATTGTTGTCACAAAACTTTGATCCTATTCATGGGATAACAACTTCTTTTGGAGTTGAAGTTGGGAAGATAAACCAAAAGTTGAAGACTTGCAGGGAAAAACAAGATAAAAGTATCATAAAATTGATGGAGTTACAAAGTGTTTTGATTCCCAAAATGGACATCTTACAATAAAGTGTGACAGAATCCAAAAAAACATTAATACCTCATCTTGTGTGCACTATTGATGGATTAGAGGAACTTGAATTTTCTCTACATGGACAAATACTCATCATGGAAAATCTACATAAGTCATGGGTTAATGATTGGAAAATTTTTAAGACTACTTTCAATGAGATATTCAGTAGAATATAATAGGTTATGCTACCAATGACCAGTGAATAAATTAAGCCCATATGGAGGAAAGTGTTAACCTACATCATGGTGTATTTCACTCTAGATGATAGGTATACTAGAGTTCAGAGTTACCACTTTATTTTATTAAATCATTTTTGTTACAAATATAGGGTTTCTTTTCCTTATTTCATCATCAAGTATTTATACAATAGTTTGGTGGAGCACAAGAAGAATCCCAGAAAACATGTGTTGCATGAAGGGCTCATTTTATTGATTGCTGAGTATTATAAATTTTGAACCCCTAAACCTACCATAAAGGGAAAAAGGAAAGGAGAACGAGATGATTATAGTGGGGTGGGTCGAAAAAGTTCCTGGGGCTTAAAAGTTAAAAAGGAGATTCCCCTTTCTATTCAAAACATTTATGACAGCGACAATGGTATGGATACTAGGGGAGATTTTGAAAGGAGTGTTGAGGAAAAGAACATGGAAGAGGGGGTTATGAATACATGGTTTGATGAAACAATGGGGATGGAGACTGATGATGAGTCCACTGCCAAAGGAAAATCCTCTTCTAATAAAGGAAAAAATAATTCTAAGGTTGTGTGTGTGAAAAGTATACATGTTCAGAAGACACAACACATCAGTAAAACATTATTGATTAATGACAAGAAAATGTGCAGTAAAGAAATATATCATTAACCAAGCGATTTACTGCCTTCTAGTAGACATGATTATGATATTCTTAGAATTTGACTGAGATCAGTGACAATGCAACTCCTAAATGAAGGATTTGAATGCAAAAACTATGAAAATGGATGCAAGATTAATCTATGTTTTTGGGATTTTCTATGCAATAACAATATAAGCTAAATGAAATTGATCTAAAAACTTGACAATAATAAATTGAAAACTAGCTATGAAAGCCAAAAACAAGAAAACAGTGTTAGCAATGAATCTCCAAAAGTTGCACAATCTCAAGAATTTGACAGTATGGTGTTGTTGCACATGGTATCAAATTATAGGACTGATGCCTGTTTATATAGAAATCCAAGGTTTTGAGAACTCATGGAAAGCCAAAAATCACTCCTTGATCAAATCGAATTGATTGGTGAGTTATCAGGGAATTAGAAACAGTTATCATGCAAATCAACTTTTTAACTCAAAATTGGAAGTTGAGATCACCCCAATCTAATTTTTAACTCACAATCACATGTTGAGTTTAGAAAGTTAACAAAGTGAATCAAAGAGTTGTTTTTGAGTTTAACTTCTTTTATGATTTTTGCATAGATAATTATTGATTTATTTAATTTTCATGTGTTTTATTCTTAACTTAACTGATTTAATTTAAAAATAACTAATTTATGGGTTAATCAATTATTTTAATCAAACTTTATCCAAAATTATATTGTTAAATTTGACAATTTGATTTTAATCAATTAAATAATTATTCAATCGATTATTTTTAGAAATTTTGATTTATTGTCAAATAAACAATATTAATTAAGAATAATTTAATTAAATCTAATCAAAATAATTAAGTGGCTAAATGAAGTGTAATTAATTAAATATTTAACATATTCAATTAATCGACTTTGGATAAATAATTAATATCATTTATCACCAAATAATATTTAATTAGAGATAATTAGGATAAATGAGGAATATTTAAGAATATTCCCCGATGTAGATTTGAAATAGGATCGGTTAGGGTTTTGATGATTTGATATGCAGATGTGCGTTAGGTTAGGAATTTCGGGTCGATTTTGATTGATTTGTTGATGTAGGAGGTCAATGGTACTGAAGCCCATTTTTGGGGTATTACATTTTGCCTCTCTTTGAATTACTATGTGAAGTGCAGTGGTTCAAAGATAAATCTATTTTGATGAGATCCAGACTCAGTTATGTGATGTAGAAACTGATCCTAGTTGACTAACTGATTCTGAGACAAAAATTGATTGAAATATTTGAAGATGTTGATCTAGGTCCTGATTGACCAAAGAATCAAGACGATGTTAACAGTAACAACAATGAACCTGTAATTACGAAGAAGTGATAAAACATTTGATTCTGAACCTATGATTACAAAGAATTGACTATCCTGACTCCAGACCTGATTATCCAAAGGAATCGAAAGGATGCCAAATCCAAACCCTTTAGTTATGAAGAATCAAGGAAATAACACATCTAAATCAATGGTTACGAAGAGTTGATACAATTTACAAGATTAGGAGAACACCAGATTGATATGGATTTCGATGAATCTGATATGACCCAAGCAATATGCCCCAAGCGATGAGGACTTTTGATGAGTCAATAATTAGACGTGGTTGTTATCTTAATTGTTGAAGAAGATTTGAAAAAGAACAAATTTGATAAAGGTTAATGATATAGAATACCATGCCCCCTTCAAGATTAAAATTGAAATATCACGAGAAAGCCAGCGTGAAATGATTAGAAGTAGTGTAATCTATTGTAGAAGTGGTTGTACACATTTGGGGAACATTCTACATCCTTTAGGGGTCATGTTGACCAAGTTTGACTATGAGTTCACCATGGTTGATCAAGTTGAAATTTGGAAAGTTCGATGTTAGATGATCGGATAAGTTGAATTCTAGCTTTCTATGATGTCATGAAGGTCAATTATGCAAGTAGTTGGTCATCTCGGGTCCAAAATTTTAAATTGCAATTTTGACAAAGTAAATGATCTCAGATTTCAATTTTGATATTGAAAATGGATTCAAGACGTCGAAATTAGCTAGGGGTGTTATTTTCACGTAAATCAGAGCACTTTGAAAAATTAGGTCAAAAGCTATATAAGACGAAAAGGGGTCATTTTCAAATCATTTGTGTGAGTTGACTTTTGAGATTCTGTGGAGCCCTCTGAGAGCTAAAATGGTGGTCCCCATGTCTTCTCACTGTTTTGAGTGATCTAGGTGATACCAGCAACCACAATAGTATGGACATCCGGTAAGTGGACCTCTGAGCTCTTCTTGCATCAATTTAGCACATATTTTAATTTCTTTTTAGGATTTTTTTAATCTTTCTACATGTTTTAATTTTTGCTTCACAGAGTGTCGTACAACAACTGGTAGCGTGTCATATGACATTTCAAGTCCAACCCAAGTGTCGTCTCTATTTATGTATAGTGTCGTATGGGAGATACCCATCTCTCGTACGACATTTCATCGTGTCCCTCAGTTGTTGTACGACAATTGATGGATTGTCGTATGGAACCCAAATGTTGTATGGGTTGTTGTATAGTGTCATACAAAACTTGACACTAGTTTCTTAAATTTTGAAGCATCGTATGAAAAACAATGAGCAATTTTAAGGCTTTCAGTGAATTTTTCCAAAAAATTTAGATGCTCAGCTGGATTCTATAGCTTTTAATGCACCTTCTGATATTTTCAATTTCTCATTTTGCATGCATTTATTACCAATTTGGAGTGAGTGATTGATGTTGCGTTCATTTTTTGTGCTTTGCAGGTGAGGTACCCTAACATTCATGTTCGTGTGTCTCATCCAGCCACCCAGAGGCTATGCTTATCACTACCAGACCCATTGAGAGTATATCTTGTTGCATGTGGCTTCGAGCATCAGATCAATTTACCCGAGATTCAGGTGAATCATGGAATTATCACTACATTGGTCGAGCGGTTTCACTATGAGACCCAGACCTTATATCTCCTGATAGGGGAGATCACCATCACACTCAAGGATGTTTACTGCATTCTTCAGATCTCATTCCATGGACCATGCCTAGACTACCTGAGTTCTGGGAAGACATGCCTATAGGATTTTAGGACACTTTTTGGAGCTGATGAGTAGATATCTCAATAGATTGCCTAGGAGGTACTTGTACAGAGATATAGGTAGACACACAGGCTGGAGTGTATCATCACTAGGATGATAGGTGGGATCATCATGTCAGACCGTCAACAAAATGACCTTCTGATGGGTTGGACTCCTATGGTGTAGCGTCTCATGGCGCATCCTACATATTTTGGTTCGGATCAGTGCCTACTAGCTCACATATTCTCATAGATGCATGAGGTCATCTACCATGAGGGTAAAACATTTGCCTTTGGAGTTATAGTTCTTCAAATTTGGGTGTGGGAGCATATACCCATTTGCAGACCCATATGTGGCGATGAGAGACAGGCGCAGGAGCCAGTGATATATAGATATGTCAAATATGTGACACAGGTACACATGGCCAGGATGAAGTAGTGGAGGAGGGTCCTAGATGATATGACTATAGTCATTTGGTGCCTGTATCTATAGATTGAGGCATGGCTGACTACCAGAGCATAATTTGGGAATTTTTGTCAAAGTGGGATTCTGATTGGCCGCTCTACCAGTGTGCTCGAGAATTTCTTGATTACCCGGGTCTGGAGGTAGTATGGCCTCATGTAGGATATTCCCCAAGAGTTTGCCTCCTATGCTAGACAAGTGAGAGAGATCGGTTTGGGATGGGATCCCTAGTTGTCATACACCATGTACAATTTAGAGTATAGTGGACTATAGAGCAGAGATGGGACTACCATGTATAGGTAGTAGATGAAGGCATTATAGATGCTTATAGGACACACTTGGTGGAGCATCCCTTCAGGTGATTCTTCGATCCTACAGATCTGATTCTGACTATGGAGGAGGTGGATGACATCACAGGTGCACCTCAGGGGAGAGGACAAAGGAGGAGGGAGGTACATATCCCTATGGAACATGCTATCCCTCTTGTGTAGAGAGTGATAGGTATTCCACCATGGTCAATAGTAGATGTGAGGCCTGCCCCTATACCACAGGCAGTACCATTGGTTAGACCGTCAGTTTTGCAGTGGCGGTACACGAGAGGTGAGGGCAGGACCTTAGGTTCCATGGGTAACACCATAGCGACTAAGGAGGTTTTGGGGGAAAATCAAGATGTGCATATGGGTGAGGCATAGGACACACCTGATTTTGACCTAGGAGTGGAGGTTAGATGTCATAAGGTGCAGATAGAGGTAGGTTGTGGTGGTGATGATGCAGCTATGGCTGGTGAGTAGGAGGCAGCTGAGGAGGCATATCCTAGACTTAGGCAGACTCCGTAGGCTGTCATACTCTGGTTACACCACCATATTAGGGACTTGAGATCTCAAAGATTATCTTTGGAGATCTAGCTAGCTGAGCATGACAGGCAGCTCCATGAGTCTCAGGTGGAGACTCGATGACTACAAGTGGAGGTGGTACACCAGACTAGTAGGGAAGCATATTATGTGTCTGCATATTTCTTAGCTGCGCCACATGGACAACAAGTTAATTCTTACTCTTAGTACATGTTGGGTCAGAGGGAACTAGAGCACCACGAGCCGATCCACCACCAGATGTTCCCACAGGAGGAGGTGCAACACCTGATGCAGAGGATCAGGCATATAGTTGATAGTATAGTTGATTTCTCATTTTGACATTTTGTTGCACTTGATAGCTCATTGGAGCTCATTATTTTGTATTGTATGCACATTGTGCACCCCATGTACTATATCGACTTTATATATATATATGAAATCACTTTTGGTTGTGACTTCATAGCACTTATCATTTCGATTATGATGTTGTTATCATGTGATGCAAAGGCATGCAACGTTCAATGTTTACTTTGAATGTATGATGATGTAATATAAATGCAATGATAAATGTTAAATGAATAATGGAAATGTATGGCTTTATTTATGTTTTATGGATGCAACTGTATGTATTCAATGGATATATGAAATGGGTATGAAAATGATGTGATATATAAATGCAGCGATACACGTGATGTTTTTGTAGGTACATGAAGGGTTCAAGTTCTCAATCATTGTCAAAAAGGATGTTTAACCCATAAAGGTGACTACTTTTTGACCAGATGAAGAGACCTTCATGCAATGCTCAGTCCTTGTGATGTGTTTAGTGCAAAATTTGAGAATATCCAATGCCATGCTGAATTCAAATCATAAAAAGACTTGCAACTAGACTAAATGGAGAATGCAAATGAAATGCAAACCTAGGACTTAGTCACTGATCATATGTTGGTATTTATCATCACTGAATATTTTAGGTAACATCGGATAGTCAATACAATATCCACTGGTTAGACAACCATGAACATATGGATATTGACTTGTAGTCAGAAATGTCAGATTAGATATAAGCACCAAGGCATAAAGCCAGGATGACCTGAATATCTTGTCCATTTTGATTTAGCAATTTGTATAAGCATCAGAGCATAAACATTGTGATGAACTAAATATTCCTTGTGCACAAACACACCAAGTAGTTGGGAGATCATCCTAGTTCCAATGTGAATTACCTGTAGTGACCCTTTATCGTTCACTTCCTTGGGTAATATCGTGTTTCATAGTAGTAATAAGAAATCACTCAAAAAGAAAAAGTTAGATCTAACTTCCCTAAAGCATCTAGGTATCAAAGGTTGAGGTACATGTGGCCATCCAATCATGATGGAGGTACTTATAATGGACACCAATTCAATCCAGAGTTTCTAGAGTGATTAAATTTTCACTTATAAATAGAAATCAATTAAAAGATTATGCCCCCAGTCATTGCTCTCTAAATCCTATAAAAGGACATCATCGATGAGCTCTAAGAGACATAATATGCAAAAATATCATGTGAATCAGTGAGCATACAAAAAGATCTTAACATTTAAAGATTGAGTTGTTTAGTGTTGCAATTTGCTTGTGTTTGTGTCAATTGCAAAAATCCTTTTATGGTAGGGAGACTGACTGACTGACTCAGATAGAGAATTTGAAGGACATTGTTGGAGATGACTCATCTGAGATATTGATAGTAGGATAGGACATTGGTTGCCCCCAAGTTGGAAATGTTGATAGGATGTAGACATTTGTTGTTTGATGCACAGACTGACTTTATTGAATTTGCAAGATATATACAAATGAAAGCAGTATAGAAAGCTGGGAAAATACCAAGATTGCTTTGATAGATGGAGCATTGTGTACAAGTGGCACCCATTTGCCAAGTTTTCACCATCTTGGTAGAGATTCTCTTTTTGCTACCAATGCACCTATTTACTAGGTTTTCACCAAGGCACTTTTTCTTTTTCTTCTTTTTTTTTGTATTTTTTATCTTTTCAAATTTTTTGTATTTTCCCATTTTTAAAATTTTTTTTGTTGAATCACCAAGGCACCTATTGCTAGGTTTTCACCAGGATGATCATTTTTTGAGGACTTTTTTTCTGATTTTTATACTTTTTTAGGACATTTTTGACATACTAAATGTCTTAGGCATAGAATTTCTTCAGATGAAGAACGTTGAATGGTTCTCATAGTTTTTCTCCATCAATCTTTGAGATTTGATATGCTCATAAGCCAAAATCAGCAATGATAACAAAGGGACCCATCCAGTTGAGTTCAAACTTCCCTTTGCATTCTCGATGGGATTGATTCTTAGTGTTCTCTCTCAAGACTAGATCGCTAACCTAGAATTCTCTATGTCTGACCTTCTTGTTGTAGCCTCTAGAAATTCATTTCTAGTATACTCTGAGATGATCATATGTTTCTTGTCTGTGCTCATCTAGTAGTTCAAGTTCTTGTAACCTAGACACTCTATAATCCTCATTGGTTACCAGACCATGCATTCTAATTTTGAGTGATGGGATTTCAACCTCTATAGGAAGTACCACTTCATCCCTATATACTAAGGAAAAGGGAGTAGCCCCAGTGGTCATTTTGATACTTGTTCTGTAAGCCCAAAGAGCTAGATTTATCATTAGGTGCCAATCTCACCCTGTTTTGTTGACTGTGTGGTGCAAGATTTTTAGTAAGCTCTTGTTGGATGCTTCAGCTTGTCCATTCCCTTGTGGATAGTAAACAGATGACCAATGTTGAGTTATCTTAAATTTAGAACATAAGGAGTCTAGATCTTTTTTATTGAATTGTCCTCCATTGTCTATGATGATGGAGAGTGGGATACCATACCAACAAATTATGTAGTTCAGAATGAACATTGAGATCTGTTTGCTGGTTGTCTGTGTCAATTAAACTGCTTTGACCAATTTTGTGAAGTAATCTATTGCTGTAATGATATGGGTGTGGCCATTTGAAAAATGTGGATAAATGGTTCCTATGAGATCAAATACCCATTGTTGAAAAGGCCATTGTGTTGTAAAAGGAATCAAATCTCTTCCTAGCACATGAATCAAGTTACCATGAACCTAGCATTTTTGATAATTCTTAGCATATTTCACGATCTCTTTCTCCATATCTAGCCAATAGTACCTCACCCTAATGATTTTTCAAGCTAATGTTAGACCACTGGAATGTGATCCACAAATACCTTCATGGAATTCCTCTAATGCGCATTGTGACTCTTCACATTCTAAACATCTAAGAAGTGTACCATCTAGACTTCATTTATATAGATCATTAACAATGATGACATACCGCGATGCATTTCAGATAAGGTAATATTTTTCATGGAAGTTAAAGGTATTGGGAATTATTTGATCTCAGAGGTAGGAGTATATGTTTTTGTAGCAGGAGGAATCATGACCAACAATGGTGCAAATCATGCGGGTTTCTGGGCAATCATAGGCAAGAAATGACAATGCTTCCACCAGGAACTCATAGTATAGCTCATGTTCGGACTATTGTAGAAGAGATGATAGGATTTCCATGGCGTCATCTGCCTTATTCTCTATTCTAGGTATCTTTTCAAATGTTATAGAAATGAAGTACTTCTTGAGATCATCTACCATGCGCTTGTATGGAATGATCTTTTCATATTTTTTTTGATACACATCATTGACTTGGTGAATGACCAATTGTGAGTCTCCATGAATATGTAGCTTGTTACTCTCCATTCAATTGCTATTTTTATTCCTTTTAAAAAGGCTTCATATTCTACTATGTTGTTGGTGCAAGGGAACTTGATCCTGAATGCTTTTGGAATGGAGTAACCCTAAGGTGTGATGAACAATATACCAACTCCAGATCCATTTTGTGTATAAGATTTGTCAAAGAATAAGCACCATGTTTTGGAAGATAGGTGCATGATAGAGGAATCAAAAAATTCCATCTATATTGGTTGGTCATCAAACATTGGAGCTTCAGCTAATTGATCTATGATGACTTTTCCTTTGATGGATTTTCGTTCAATGTACTCAATGTCAAACTTGCTCAGTAGCATCACCCATTTTGATAATCTACCTGTGAGAGAAGCTTTTCTTAACAAATATTTTAATGGATCAATATTTTCTACTAATTGGGTGGTATGAGCTAATATGTAGTGTCTCATTTTCTGCGATGCAAAGATCATGGCTAGGCATGCCTTCTCTATCATAGAATATTTCTTTTCATAAGCCACCAATGTTCTGTTGATATAGTAGATAGCTCTTTCTCATTTATTCTCATCATGTTGTGCCAACATTTCCCCCAGTGATGTATCTATTGCGAAGACATACAATATTAATGACTTCCCCTGAATAGGAGGCATGAGAATTCATAGATTTTCCAAGTATTGTTTGATATGATTGACTTTCTTTTCACATTCTTCACTCCTATTGTAAGTCACACCTTTATGCAATGTTTTAGTGAAAGGTTGTGATATGTTAGCTAACTGAGAGATGAAGCGTCTGATAGACTGTATCCTTCCTTGTAGAGTACACATTTGACTTATGTTCTTAGGAGGTTGCATCTCCATGATTGCTTCAAATTTTTATGGATCTACCTCACTACCTTTCTTTGAAACAACGTATCCTAGAAGCTTTCCTGAAGTGACACCAAAGGAACATTTCTTAGGATTTAGTCGGAGACTAAATTTTTCCATTCTATCTAGTATTGTACCTAATTCAGATAGGTGTTTTGATCTCTTCATTGATTTAGCTAATGTGTCATCCACATATTCCTCCATATTCTTATACATAATATCATGAAAGATAGACGCCATGGCTCTTTGATAAGTAGAACTAGTGTTCTTAAGACCAAATAGCATTACGTTCCAGTAGAAAGTCCTCCATGCAGAGGTGAAATTTGTTTTCTCTTGATCTTTTGGACCTATCTTGATTTAATTGTATCTAGAGAAATCGTCCATTAAAGAGTACATTTCAAATCCCGCAGTCATGTCTATTATCGATATTGTTTGGTAGTGGAAAATCATCCTTAGGGCATGCTTTGTTTACATCTCTAAAATTTGTTCATACTCTAATAGATTTATCTAGTTTTGATACTGGAACTATGTTTGAGATCCATTCTGCATAATCTATGACTCAGATAAATTCGGCTTTAAGAAATTTCTCTAGTTCAACTTTGACAAGGAGTGCAACATCAGGGTACATCTTTCAAAAAAAATTCTTGATAGGTTTAACTCCTGGAGCAATAGAGAGATGATGCATGAAGAGATTAGGATCCAATCCTGACATATCTAAATATTTATATTAAAAGTTGATCTTTTTCTCTATTAACAATTTTGTGAATGCTTGTTTTTCTTCTTCTGACAAAGAATGTGCTACATGAATTAACTCAAGTTCCTCTGAAGTGCCTAGATTGATAGATTGAGTTGGTTCTACCAAAACTGATGATTTTTCCTATAAATTACTTAGAATAATGTCAAATATCTCATCCTTAGGCATCTCAGAGAGGTTTTCACCTTCGGCTACATCTTTTGTTTTTCCTATTTTTGGTTCTAAGACTGCCACATAGTGGTTTTCACCCTTAGATCTCTTTTTCTTTTTTCTTTTATTCTTTTGACTGAGATATTTGATATCTGACTCCATCATGTTGATGCTAGGTTTGCTGATGGAACTCGTCATGGGTTCTACCGCATTTAGGTAGCATGTGAGAGCGTAATCTATTTAGAAAGTATGGATGTCTTGGCTTGGATCATTTGATGTTTGGTCAATAAGCTCGAGATGTTGGATGGTAAGCGTAGGGAAGGATTGGTTGATAGCATTTACACATACAATTTTGTCATCATTGGTCATGATTTGACTCTTGAATTCAAAGGTGATATTACTACTCAAGATATTCAGTCCATTAAGTGTCTCAACATCATCATTGGATCATGTGTTAGTAATAAGTGAATCAGTTTTGCGAGGTCCATCATTTAGTTCTAGACTCACATTAGACATAGGTGTGTATTGGTGAATAACATCTATATATTTTTTTGTTATAAGCTCATCTTCTTGTGGAACAATCCCCCATTCATAGTCATTAGATTCCTCATTAGGATCTCTGGGAAATTCAAGAATGTGTTTGAAATCTGGGTGAATCCCCCAAGCAGGGTTACCTTCAGAGTCTAAATGGAATTTATATTCATGAAAATCTATTTTAGATTCACTAGGGTGTCCCAAATGTTTATCTATAGTGAGAGATGTCTCTTCTTCTGTTGGATCATTTTGTTATTTTGGAGTGGTAGATTCTTATGTGTCTACCACATTGATTCTCTCTTTAGGTGTTTGATCATCTTTGATAAGGTCTAATATGTTTTGAGGGACATGTTCATAAGGAAAAACATATGTGGTATTTGAATCATCACAATCTTCATGATGTGTTTCTTCTTTTTCTTGACTATCCATCCTTGGTTCTATCTGTTCTATTACATGAGAAGAATCACCACTGATATGGAAAGGTTTCTTCTAATGACCTATGCCTTTTGTATCCTTGTTTGTTCATCCACAATGTTCGATGGGTTTGATGATACCTTTGCCTCTTGTTCCTAGAGGTCCTTTTCCAGTATATCCCATCTTGGAGATCAGTTTGTGTCTTGGTCCATAGGATTTTGAAGGGACCTTGAGTGATTTAGAATCACATGCTTGAACTGTTTGTGACTAAGATTCATCTTTGTATAACTAGGCTAGCATAGCTTCTTCCTCATCAGATTCTTGTTGGATACTTGTTATGTGATGAAACTCTTGTTAAAGATAACCCGTGGTTCTTTAGTTATAGGTTTCACTTTCTCTTAAGGTTGTCCATAAGACTTAGGTGAAAGTGGGAGAGATGTGAGAGATAGGACTGGTTCCATAAAGTATTCTCACATACCTCTATCTTTTATCTTGATTTATTTTACTATGTCTTCCATTTTAGATGTAGATGCTATGTCAACTTGTTTAGTAGAAGACTCTCTATTGTGTGGGACAAGTTTGTCTGCACTTTCCTTCAAAGCATTACAAGATGCTAACATGTCTGTAGGTATAGTGACCTCTACTCCATCATAAGGAAATTTGACATATTGGTGGTACGTGGATGGAATAGATTGCATTTCATGAATGTAGGGCCTTCCTAAAAGGATTTTATAGGCCAGTCAGAGGTCTAGCACTTGACAAGTGATATCTCTGATGACAGGCCCCATTCCAATAAGTAGCACGATGACTCCTTTTGAGGATCTTTCTTGTTCATCATATGCCTTGATGGTTATTTTCTTTTTAGCATCAATAGCATCTTCTAACATTCCCATTTGTGTAACTAATTTATAAGAATAAATGTTTAGGCCATCTCCCCCATCTATCAAAACACGCTTGACATGATGGTTTTCAATTAGGACTTCAATATGCAAGGGCTGGTTATGTGAATGACTCAGTGAGTTGTCATCTTCCTCTGAAAAGGAAATATATTGAGGGGAAGTTAAATGACCCACCATGGTCTGAAATCAATCAAGATCAAGATTTTCTGGAACATTGGAATTGATTAGAGTTTTGTCTAGGACAACTCTATGAGCAGGAGAGATTCAAAGCAACCCAAATATAGATATCTTCACGTTTGTGTGCTGGAGTTGTTGGATGATGTTGTATGATGTTATTTTGGGCTCTTTAGGATTGGAAGATTTAGGTGTAGTCCTTTGTTTAGATGCAGATGCAAGATTGAATGGCACTTTAGGGGCATTTGATGAACCTAAGTTCAGTCCTGGAATAGTTACCTGAGCTTGAGATCGAGTGACTGCATTAGCTGATCTGTTGTCTTTGTCCTTTTTTACAATAGTGATGACATTGCAGTGTTAATATGCACATGCCTCAACTATGTTGATGACATCATTATTGTCAAAGTGTAATTGACTTGAGAACCCATGTTTGGTTTAGAATATTACTCTTCTTGAGTGTGTTTCAGAAAAGGTTCTGTGAGTGCCATATGATCATTGTTGGATTTATGGTTGCCAATCACAATTTCTCCAGCGTCAATTTTTTCTTGAATAATATATTTTAGGCGCATGCAATTGTTGGTTTTATGACCCTTGTTTTAGTGAAAATCAAATAAATCGGTCTCCTTCCACCACCTAGGTTAGACTTCGGGGTCATATGGTTTGTATTAGAATGATTTAGAATAATTGAGAGGGGGGTTGAATCAGTTATCCTTAGGTCCAGATGTACCAATTGAACTTTTCAATACTTCAACAATCTCATTTCTAATCAGCTATTCAACTCGGTCTCTATAGCATATATCAGAAACATATAACATGCAGTCCACTATCCAAAAGTAATTAACTTGTAGAATATAACAACATTCACACAAGTATAACACCAGGATTTATAGTGGAAACCCAATTTTGGAAAAACCACTTTGTAACATGCTACTGATTTTCACTCTTCTGAAGTGAGCTCTATGAAAAGTCAACCTTGTTAAAGGTTTACAAACACACTATCAGGTGTGACCTTCTTAAAGGATTTAAAACACTCTGTCAAAAGTGGCCTAGTTAGAGGACTTAAAAACATCCCATTATAATGTCACCTTGATTAAAGGATTTATACAATGACTGTTAGTCAACCTTGATTAAAGGATTTAGACTGATACAATGGTTAGAAAGTAACAGTAGTTTCTGATCTGAAAAATATACAACTTACTTTGCAAATAAAGATCCACTTCGCACATATATGTTGATTTACTAACTGATCTCCATTTCCTTCTCCATCTCTGATCTGCTCAGAATTCGCTTCAAGCAATCACAACTCTATTCAGCTCCTTCACAATTTCACCTTCAACCTTATGCTTAGACTTGTCAATCAATAACATCGACCTCTTCTTCTCTCTATCATAACCTCACAATTAGGTTTTCCTTTATACCTCTTTGATTAGGTAGATCAATCTTTTATCGCTTAATCTCCTCCGTAGATCTTAGGCTTAGGTTAGATTCATCGAATCCTTCCATCATTATGTTCTTCATCCTTCCTTCTAGATACATCTCCAAACTTCTCTTTGAATCCATAAGAAAATGATTTTCCATGCATTAAATGCTCCATGCAATTCATTAATAATGTCAACACATTTTACATATCCCAAGAATTCAACTATGTCGGCTAGGAATCTTAATTCTTTCTCCAAAAGTAATTTACTGACGCTCGGTCAATACTATGTTCATCTCCTTGGTCATCACTATGTATCTTGGTCATCACTACAAATTATCTTCCTCAAAAAACACTAATTCAACTATGTCGGCTAGGAATCTTAATTCTTTCTCCAAAAGTAATTTACCGACACTCGGTCAATACTATGTTCATCTCCTTGGTCATCACTGTGTATCTCGGTCATCACTACAAATTGTCTTCCTCGAAAAACACTATCTTTGCTCGGTAATGTCCCATCACTTGGCAATTACTGATGTTCAGTCAACACTAGATTTACTCAGCATATACTAGCGCTTGGTCGACACTAACATCACTTGGCTTAAACTAGATTTCTTCACTTTTCCTTGGTTAAGCCTACCTCTCCAGTCTTTCTTCTTACTTCGATAAACAATACATTATCTTATTAATGTGCCAACTAATCAAGTACCCATTAAAGTATCAAATAACTCAACCTTTCCTTAGGTTCTCTTGTTATCTCCTTTCCCAAATCCTCTTCATCAATCAATAGATATGGTACTATCTTAGATAGAAACTATCTTACTAGTTAAGGTTTGACATCAATGACAATATAACAATTGTTTCAATTGTAGTTTCCAACAATCTCCCTCTTTGGCATTGATGGAAACACCACATGAATAACACATGATGTACCAAACAATCCAAAATATTTGTGCATCATATTTTTATAATATCCTTAGCTTCATTCAAATTCACAACTTTCATTTGCCTGACCGCTTACTCAATTACTCCCTCTAAATCTTTTATGTATCTCTCTCAGGTTTCATTGAATCTTCTCCCTCTCTGTTGTATCACAACTCTTCATGTATTTCATCTGAATCTCTCTTTCTGTGTTTTCATTTGAATCTCTCCCTCTTTGACAACAATGCCAAAGCTTACATCTTCTTATGTATATGTCTTCATGTCAATTTTGTATGTTGTATTCTCCCTCTAACATCTTGCTTATGACTGATTATCATCTCTTATGCACTTCTCACAACTCTAGGCAGCTCCTAAAGTGTGACCTTTTCTGCATCAATTTATCAAATATTATGTTTAGCACATTTTATACAATGCTCCTAGTTGAATAGGAAGCTCCAGTTAGGGGAATCACCACTAGTTTACCTCTAAGATATTCATGAGCATCCTTATGTAAATATTTTGTGAATAAATCTACTAATTGCTCCTTTGTATTCACATATTCCATTCTCACAAGTATAACACTAGGATTTATTGTGGAAACCTAATTTGGGAAAAACCACTTTGTAACATGCTACTGATTCTCACTCTTTTGAAGTGAGCTCTATGCAAAGCCAACCCTATTAAAGGTTTACAAACACACTGTCAAGTGTGACCATGTTAAAGGATTTAAAACACTCTGTCAAAAGTAGCTTGGTTAGAGGACTTAAAAACATCCCATTAGAATGTCACCTTGATTAAAGGATTTATACAATGATTGTTAGGTCAACCTTGATTAAAGGATTTAGACTGATACAATGGTTAGAAAGTAATAGTAGTATCTGATCTAAAAAATATACAACTCACTTTGCAAATACAGATCCACTTCACACATATATGTTAATTTACTAACAGATCTCCATTTCCATCTCCATCTTTGATCTGCTCGAAATTCACTTCAAGTAATCACAACTCTGTTCAGCTCCTTCACAATTTCACCTTCAACCTTCTGCTTAGACTTATGAGTCAATAACATCGACCTCTTCTTCTCTCTATCATAACCTCACAATTAGGTTTTCCTTTGTACCTCTTCGATTAGGTAGATTAATCTTTTATCGCTTAATCTCCTCCGTAGATCTTAGGTTTAGGTTAGATTCATTGAATCCTTCCATCATTATGTTCTTCATCCTTCCTTCTAGATACATCTCCAAACTTCTCTTTGAATCCATAAGAAAATTATTTACCATGCATTAAATGCTCCATATAATTCATTAATAATGTCAACACGTTTTACATATCCTAATAATTCAACTATGTCGGTTGGGAATCTCAATTCTTTCTCCAAAATCAATTTACTAACACTCGGTCAATATTGTGTTCATCTCCTTGGTCATCACTATGTATCTCGGTCATCACTACAAACTGTCTTCCTCGAAAAACATTATCTTTGAACTCGGTAATTTCCTATCTCTCGGCAATTACTAATATTTGGTCAACACTAGATTTACTCAGCATATACTAGCTCATGATCGACACTAACATCACTCTGCTTAAACTAGATTTCTTCACTTTTTCTTAGTTAAGCCTACCTCTCCAGTCTTTATTCTTACTTAGATAAACAATACATTATCTTATCAATGTGCCAACTAATCAATTACCCATTGAAGTATCAAATAACTCAACCTTTCCTTAGGTTCTCTTGTTATCTCCTTTCCCAAATCCTCTTCATCAATTAGTAGATATGGTACTATCCTAGATAGAAATTGTCTTACCAGTTAAGGTTTGACATCAAAATATAAAAATTGTTTCAATTGTAGTTTCCAACAATCTCCCTATTTGGCATTGATGGAAACACCACATGAATAACACATGATGTACCAAACAATCCAAAATCTCTGTGCATCAAATTTTTATAATATCCTTAGCTTCATTCTAATTCACAACTTTCTTTTGCCTGGCCGCTTACTCAATTACTCCGTTTGAATCTTTTATGTATCTCTCTCTCAAGTTTCATTAAATCTTCTCCCTCTATATTTTATCACAACTCTTCATGTATTTCATCTGAATCTCTCTTTATATGTTTTCATCTGAATATCTCCCTCTTTGACAACAATGCCATACCTTACATCTTCTTATGTAGATATATTCATGTTAGTTTTGTATGTTGTATTCTCCCTATGTCATCTTTCTTATGACTGATTATCATCTCTGCTTCACTTCTCACAACTCTAGGCAACTCCTCAAGTGTGAACTTTCTGCATCAATTTGTCAAATATTCTATTCAACACATTTGATGCAGTGCTCCTAGTTGACTAGGCAGCCTCAGTTAGAGGAATCACCCCTAGTTTACCTCTAAGATATTCACGAGCATCCTTAGGTAAAGATTTTGTGAATATATCTGCTAATTTCTCCTTTGTATTCACATATTCCATTCTCACAAGTATAACACCAGGATTTATAGTGGAATCCCAATTTGGGAAAACCCACTTTGTAACATGCTACTAATTTTCACTCTTCTGAAGTGACCTCTATGAAAAGATAACCCTGTTAAAAGTTTACAAACATACTGTCAGGTGTGACCCTTTTAAAGGATTTAAAATACTCTGTCAAAAGTGGCCCATTTAGAGGACTTAAAAACATCCCATTATAATGTCACCTTGATTAAAGGATTTATACAATGACTGTTAGGTCAATCTTGATTAAAGGATTTAGACTGAATTCTGATACAATGGTTAGAAAGTAACAATAGTTTCTTATCTAAAATATATATAAATCACTTTGCAAATACAGATCTACTTCGCACACATATGTTGATTTACTTCCTGATCTCCATTTCCATCTACATCTTTGATCTGCTTGGAATTCACTTCAAGCAATCACAACTTTGTTCAACTCCTTCACAATTTAACCTTCAACGTTCTGCTTAGACTTATCAGTCAATAACATCAAGCTCTTCTTCTCTCTATCATAACCTCACAATTAGGTTTTCCTTTATACCTCTTCGATTAGGTAGATCAATCTTTTATCACTTAATCTCCTCCATAGATCTTAGGTTTAGGTTAGATTCATCCAATCCTTCCATCATTATGTTCTTCATCCTTCCTTCTAGATACATCTCCAAACTTCTCTTTGAATCCATAAGAAAAAAAAATTCCATGCATTAAATGCTCAATACAATTCATTAAGAATGTCAACATGTTTTACATATCCCAAGAATTCAACTATGTTGGCTGGGAATCTCAATTCTTTCTCCAAAAGTAATTTACTGACACTTAGTCAATATTGTGTTCATCTCCTTGGTCATGATTGTGTATCTTGGTCATCACTACAAACTGTCTTCCTTGACAAACACTATCTTTTCTCAGTAATTTCTTGTTGCTCAGTAATTACTGATGTTCGGTCAACACTAGATTTACTCGGCATATACTAGCGCTTGGTCAACACTAACATCACTCGGCTTAAACTATATTTCTTCACTTTTTCTCAGTTAAGCCTACCTCTCCAATCTTTCTTCTTACTTAGATAAACAATACGTTATCTTATCAATGTTCCAACTAATCAAGTGCCCATTGAAGTATCAAATAACTCAACCTTTCCTTAGGTTCTCTTGTTATCTCCTTTCCCAAATCCTCTTCATCAATCAATAGATATGGTACTATCCTAGATAGAAACTGTCTTACCAGTTAAGGTTTGACATCAATGACAATATAAAAATTATTTCAATTGTAGTTTCCAACAAGTTTGATCTTAGGTAATGTGTTTGATCTTTAGGGTTACCTATAGGTGCTACTACTTTTGAGTAATGCCCCACCTATAGGTGCTATAGAGTGCCAACAAGTCATGGTTGTCCTGAGTGAGCTCAGGTTCTAGGCATGCTCAACCTACTCCCTACAAATATGGTTCCCAATGCTGGTCCCCTTTGGAATGAGATGGTCATTACCATCTCATTGCCTATAGAGGGTAAAAAAATCCTAGGGTATGGCTACGGGAGTAATCTATAATAGTGGTGGGCTCCTGGTAACCATACTTTGAATGGATAATGGGCCATTTGAAGTGCAGATATACGAGCGAGCTATAGTCAGGAAAGATACACACACACACCCAAGTGAGGTATGTAACTCAGGCTACGTACGTAACTCAGGCTACGTAGCTAGTTAGAAACCTTTCCCTCGAAAGTCAGAAACCTCTCCCCTGAAACCTCTCCCAAACTTGGGAAACCAGGGATTGATAGCCTAGGTACATTTCTATCTCAGGCTAGGTATGAGAATACTCACATTTGAGATGTTTAAAGAATACTCACATCTGAGATATGAGTATTCTCATACATTTCTCAGGCTAGGTACATTTTTTAGTATCCCTTGCCTCTATGAGAACAAACAAAGATATCATTCAGTAATGTTATTTGGCTAATGATGAGTGCAACCTCAGCACGCACAGTGCTATAGGGGCAATTTTTAGCTTAATAAAGTTCCAAAAATTATAAAAATTGCCCCTATAGCACTGTGTGTGCCGAGGTTGCACTCATCATTAGCCAAATAACATTGTTGAATGGTATCTTTGTTTGTTCTCATAGCGGCAAGGGATACTGAAAAACGTACCTAGCCTGAGATAGAAACATACCTAGCCTATCAATCCCTAGTTTCCTAGGTTTGGGAGAGGTTTGGGGGAGAGGTTTTTGATTTTCGGGGGAAAGGTTTCTGACTAGCTACATAGCCCGAGTTACGTACCTAGCCTGGGTGTGTTTGTGTATCCTTCCTAACTATTGCTCGCTCATATATCTGCACTTCAAATGGCCCATTATCCATTTGAAGTGCGGTTACCAGGAGCCCACCACTATTATAGATTACTCCCATAGCCATACCCTAGGATTTGTTTACCCTCTATAGGCAATGAGATGGTAATGACCATCTCATTCCAGAGGGGACCGACATTGGGAACCATATTTGTAGGGAGTAGGTTGAGCATGCTTGGAACCTGAGCTCACTCAGGACAACCATGACTTGTTGGCACTCTATAACACCTATAGGTGGGGCATTACTCAAAAGTAGTAGCACCTATAGGTAACCTTAAAGACTAGTGTACAAGTATGTCCTCTATTTTCATGGTTCTATCCACCATTTTGTCAAATAAAGTATGATTTTGCATCTGAAGATGATAGTTAATCTTCGAAATTAGATTGTTGATGAAGATTTCTAGTTTCTCTTTTTCCAGGATTTGTCAAGGATATAGCAAGAATTTCTTCCTCCAACATTTGAGGAAAGTCAAGAATGGTTCTCCTATCTTCTATTTCAAGTTACATATATCAATCATAGTGACCGAATGTTGGATGTTGTAGGAGTATTGTTGATAAAATAGTTTGATTAACTCCTCAAAATTTTTGATGGTTGGAGGTATTTTCGAGAACCAGTTGATGGTTACTCCTCCCAAAGATTGTGGGAAGAGATGCATTAAGAATGTTGGTTCATGCATGAACTCCACAGATAGAGTGAAAAACTATCTGACATGATCTTGAGGATCTGAATTTCCATCATATTTGTCATATTTGGGTAGTTCCACCCCTTTCAAGAATGGTGACATATACAAGCTTCGATCAAATGGAAATGGACATAGTGCTTTTATAGAGAATTCCTTGGGTTCCTTCTTTTTTTCTAGCTTGTTTAGTTTGACTTTCATAGCATGCATCTGTTTCATCATAGTTTTGATAGGGGTCTCTTCCTATAGTGTAATGATATCATCAACATTGAAATTGTGAGGAAGTTTGGCTCCTTGTCATGCCAATTCGAGGAAGTATGTCTCTTTGTCTTATCGTAAGAAGTGTTTCATCATTTTCTTAAAGAGATCATCATCTTGGTATTGTGCAATTTTAGAAGGTGTGGGTTGTTGATTCCCTTCTTCCTTAGATTTGTGAGCTTTTGAGACATGGCTAGCCCCTCTTTGAGACATGGCAACATTTTGATTGAGATCTTGTGTTGATTCTGAAGGGGTTGTGTCACCTCATTTTAAGCACAAATTGCCAAGGGTGTCTTCTTCATAAAGATTAGTATCATACAGTTGATGAAATGTCTGAGCAATAAGAGAAGATGAAGGTGATGTCTTTGGTTCTTCTATTGGTTTTCTATGTGAGGAAGCTCTAGTTTCCACCATTAACCTTAGGTGAATCTTTAGAGAAAGATAAGACAACTAATAGATAATCTAATTTTGGAAATGTCGAGTGACGCAACCTTCTCAAGATTGGATTGCTAATGAAAAGATTGATTGGACATAAATGAAGGATATTGTGCCTGAGATGTATGGGTAGATGCTCAAAAGATGGTGGACACAAATTCACAACACTTAGTCATTTGAGATGATGGATTGAGGTTGTTTTGACAAGATTTTTGACATAGAATGAAACATGATTCAGATTGATCACTTGAATGACAAATCAAGCTAAATAGATCACTTTGGGAAAATAAGATGGTTTTGTTGTTTCTCTTCTTTATACCTGACACAGTGGATATTCTAAAAAAAAATTGATAATAGCTAAAGATTGACTGGATTTCTATCAAAATTCAGGTTTTTTGACAATTTTGTGTAAACTTTCATACGACAGTATCCAGGCTTGTACAAGACAGAATAGGGTCTGACATGACACTTGCAGAATATCGTACGACAATTGAAACCAGGGATTATTTTTGCTCAGGATTTTTGGCAACTTTTGTACAACACTGTATAGCTTCCTATACGATACTTGGGGGGTTCTGATACGACACTTGAAGGAACAAGGCAATTTTCATATGACAATTGAAGGGTCTAGATGATAGTTGACACCAGAAAAGGATTTTTGCTTCAAATTTTCAAGCTTTTGGTATTTTCAGTCTCTATTGGTTTTTCAATTTTTCTGTCTAGTTTCTTTAGATCTATGTTTGGATTGTCTGAGGGTGTTTAACATAGAAATAGGCTCACAATCACAACAAACACTTGGAAACTGAGTCAATGATTCAAACACACCTAGCCTGATCCTAACTAGGAGAAGATATGTATTACTTGCTCATTGACTTAGGAACACACTTAGAGAGTCCTCAGAATATGGTGGTCCAACAACACGCAATGGATGTTGAAGCCCATATTAGCCAAGTTCAAGTGTCAAGGAGGTCTCAATATGATGACTGTCTTGGGGTGATTACTATTCACCTTACACAAGCACTACAAATCTTTCAGAGGTAGATCGGTAGAAAAATAGCTTAGGTTGTTAATCAAGGCATCCATTCACAATTGTCTCACATAGTCCCGCAAGCATGATTGAGGCTGTTAACCCTATGAGTACCCTGATCTGTGTAGTCTTGCAAGAAAGATTCAAGTGGCTCCACTCTACACAAAATCAAAGTATGTTCATGGAATAAATCCAAGGAACAAGCATAACTATGACTTTTAAGGCTTTAACCTCAAGGAAGCATCAAATTTTATAGCTGGTGGAAGAGTCGGCTTAATACTTGTCCCCACTTGGGTTGTTCCCGGGAGCTTTTTACCTCATCGGCAAACCCTCTAAAGGATTAAAGAAAATGTGAGGTTGGGGACCATGGGATCTGGGTTTTTGATTCTCTGAAAGAGAAGAGCATAATCCCCTAACCTTGTCCTTTTCCCTATCCAAAACATGCCAAGCAGAATTAATCCAGAGATAGTACGCAAACTAGCACTAGGGAAGATACCTTCTAGGTTTTTGATTCTCCTAAGAAGGGGATGATCATAATCCCCTCAATATCTACCTCAATGGCAATAGCTGCACATACCTAATTAGATAGGTGCCTATGAAAAAGAGATATTTAAGCAAACAGAATATCTACTTGATGAAGATTTGACAACCTGCAAAACCAAATGTCAAAAAATTTTATTGATTGAGCGTTGTTGGCAAGCAATTTCTGTAAGGGTTTCCTGCAAACAAGGGCTTAGAAGACAAGATAAGAAGAGGCCAGAAAGATTGGTTTTAATACTCAGGTCTTCGTTTTAATATCAAAACTCAAAGCTTGAATAAAAATTATCAGAAAATGGATTAAATGAAAAATGGAAACCTGAAGTCGGGCCCCACAGTGGGCACCAGAAATATGTGTGTGAAAATTGTACCTGTTCAGAAGACACAACACATCAATAAAACATTATTAATCAATGAAAAGAAAATATACAGTAAAGAAATATATTATTAACCAAGCGATTTGTTGCCTTCTAGTAGATGTGAGTCTGGTATTCTTAGAATATGACCGAGATCAGTGACAATGCAACACTTAAATGAAGGATTTGAATGCAAAAACTATGAAAATGGATGCAAGATTAATATATTTTTTTAGGATTTTCTATGCAATAACAATATAAGCTAAATGAAATTGATCTAAAAACTTGACAATAATGAATTGAAAACTAGCTATGAATGCCAAAAACAAGAAAATAGTGTTAGCAATGAATCTCCAAAAGTTACACAATCTCAAGAATTCGACAGTATGGTGTTGTTGCTCTCAAAATTGCACGTGGTATCAAATTGTAGGATTGAGGCCTATTTATATAGAAATCCAGGATTTTGAGAATTCATGGAAAGCCAAAAAGCACTCCTTGATCAACTCAAATTGATTGGTGAGTTATTTGGGAATTAGAAACAGTTATCATGCAAATCAACTTTTTAACTCAAAATTGGAAGTTGCGATCACCCCAATCTAATTTTTAACTCACGATCACATGTTGAGTTTAGAAAGTTAACAAAGTGAATCAAAGAGTTATTTTTTAGTTTAACTTCTTCTATGATTTTTGCATAGATAAATATTGATTTATTTAATTTCCATGTGTTTTATTCTCAACTTAACTGATTTAATTTAAAAATAACTAATTTATGGGTTAATCAATTATTTTAATCAAAGTTTATCCAAAATTATATTGTTAAATTTGACAATTTGATTTTAATCAATTAAATAATTATTCAATCGATTATTTTTAGAAATTTTGATTTATTGTCAAGTAAACAATATTAATTAAGAATAATTTAATTAAATCTAATCAAAATAATTAAGTGGCTAAATGAAGTTTAATTAATTAAATATTTAACATATTCAATTAATCGACTTTGGATAAATAATTAATATCATTTATCATGAAATAATATTTAATCAGAGATAATTAGGATAAATTAGGAATATTCTCCTATGCAGATTTGAAATAGAATCGATTAGGGTTTCAATGATTTGATGTGTAGATGTGCCTTAAGTTAGGACTTTAGGGTTGATTTTGATTGATTTGTTGATGTAGGAGGTCAATGGTACTGAAGCCCATTTTTGGGGTATTACAAAGGTGTCTATAGAGAAAGATAAAATCTAGCCTTCTTCTCTGGATAAGAAGAATGTGAAGGTTAATCAGGGGCATAAGGTCTCTAGAAAGGGGACCAAGGACAAGGTTAAGAAGAACAACAGTTTTGGACAATGTAAGAATCGTGCTTTGAATTTGGTTGGTCATCCTACTTCTAATTCCACTATGAGTCATTTTGACTCTAACAAGATGTTGGACAAGACTGTGGTTGATCCTATGGAAGAGGGTGGGAAGGTTGACCATCAATCGCCTGTGCGTAACCCTTCTCACTTGGGATTCCTTCATAAGGAAAAAAAATAAAGAGAATGATACTCTTTCCTTGGACCTATGGATCTATAATGAGATTCATGGACTCAGGAATAGGATTGGTAGCTTGGAAACTCAAATGGAAGAAGAAATTAAAGCCAGGAGGAATCTGGAAGAGAGATTCAGAAAAATCCCTGATAACATAAAGTCGTATGAAGAGGGATTGAAGAATATTCTGCATGATAGTGAGGGTAAGATTAATACTACTATCCAGAAGCTTAAGGTGGTCACTATTCAGGTAGATAAGGAAGTTACTATGCTAGAAATTTATTAGGGCAATCAAGTGAAGGATTCTACTATTTCTGCTAAGGAGGGTCTCGAGTAAAGGACTAGGATGAGCCTGTGAAAGAAACTTCCTATCTCCTCCAAGGCTATACAACATCTCAAAGACATGGTGGAGGAGGTGACCATCATCGAGAAACAAGCTGTGAATACTCTGAAGGAGATTTCTTATTTGTCTCTATTTTTTCCTTGGTCCTCTTGATGTCTTGTTGTTTCTCTTTGTTTCTTTCGTTGGTTCTATTTTTTGTTGCATTTTTGTTGCTGGTTGGTCTGCTATTTTTTTGGTTTTTGCTAGCAGTGTTTCAAATTGTTAAGAATTTATTGAATATCCTTTTTATTCTTTTTTAATGGGTTTCAAGTCCCCATTTAAAACCTACTTTTACCTTAATCCAAAAATAGGTTATGCTACTCTATGATT
This sequence comes from Chamaecyparis obtusa, assembly GCA_027943335.1. NCBI lineage: Eukaryota > Viridiplantae > Streptophyta > Pinopsida > Cupressales > Cupressaceae > Chamaecyparis > Chamaecyparis obtusa. The sequence goes on along the minus strand of BSBK01002524.1, from coordinate 135,937 downwards.
TTGATTAATAAAAGTTTTCTTTTTTGTATATCATTGTAACACCTTTGCTATTTTTGTCAAAGGGGGAGTAGTAGTAGTTAGAAAAATTACTTGTAAACATGAGATTTAATCATGTATCCAATTTTTCTATATAACATAGGGGGAGTTATGTATAGTTTTTGACACTTAGTCAATTTTTCTCTATGTTTCCATCAATACCAAATGGGGAGATTGTTGGTGTATTGATGAAGATGTTCAGTTTAGGTGCTTGATTTGTTTATGTAGTTTTGTCATTGTTGGAAACATGTTGATTGGATGAGTTGGATCAAATATACCAATGGTGAATTTTCCAAATCAAAGAAAACTCTAAGTGTTTAGTGTACTAGTGATAAGATACAACTCATGGAACAAACAATCAAAAATTGAGATTCTGAAGGTTTTTGGCTACATAATCAATAAGGAAGCATCATCATAATCATATCAATCTATGTCTATGATCGCATTTGTTGATTCAATGTGTAGGTAGAGATTTGATGATGTGGATAGGTGTTCTTGGTGAAGAAAATAGTACTGGTGGGTACATTTGGTTAGATTGGTGTTGCGATCAAATGTAAGTGATGGGATGACATGTTGTCAAGATTAGATGTCTCGGACTGACATCAAGGATGTTGACTTTTGATTTTGGCATGCTCGCTCAGATGTTTAGTTTCATTCTAGTGACAACTTGTAAAGAATTTTAGGTTTCTTGCACCGACTTAAAATGAGTATATAAGTGGTTATGAAATTCATTAAGTGTGATGTTGTAATGGTATGTGGTGCTTGACAATAATTGTTGAAGGTAGTACAGAGGTAGTAAAATATTCAAAGTAGCACAATTGAGCAGATATTTGGATCTATCTGGTAGTTTAGTGCTAATTTCATATCATACATTTGAGTTATTATACTCAAGGAAGATTCTAATAGGTCTATGATCTAAATCCCTTAGTAGGGTCACTTCTAACAGGGTGAGAAAGATCTTAATAAATTTGAAGATCAAAATCCTCTAACCAGGTAGGTCTTTAACTAGATTTTTTAAATCCCTTGACCAGGTAGGTTTTAACATGACTTTTGTAGCTTCTAACAAGGCTAAATACTCTTAACCAGGTATAACCTCAAAAAGGTTTTTGTAATTTCTCCTAATAGGGAAGATTTCATCAGTGCACTAGTGAGATTTTTGGGCATCATTCCAACACATGGTTTTTCCCTTGTAACAAGGGTTTCCATGGGAAAAATCTTGTGTCTTGTGTTCAATGTGTGTGAATATTTTACTTGTTATGCTTCTATGTTATGTTATCATTTACATGCTGGATCTTGTAGAAGATTATTGTTAAAAGTTTTAGATTTATGGATGCACTGATTCACCCCCCTCTCAGTGCCTTATAATAATAATTTAATCATGTATGACACCAAACTATCTTCTTAACTAGGATGACATATACTTGGTGATGTGTTAGACTGGTCGACCAACAAGACAACAATTAGTCTGAATGTAACCAATATAAAATGCATCTAACCTTCCATCCTCCCTCTGGTGTTGATCATCCCATTATCCCCATGACTTGCATCCTTGATAGGGTGTCCATTCAAAAAATTATAACTCATCTAGAATCCTCCTCCAATATCCAACCCCTTTGGTGATCTTGTATCTAATTGGTGGCCCTTAATAAATTAATCATACATGTTTTGTGTCTCCTAGAGTCTAAAGGGTCGTGTGACAATTATATACTCCCATGCCCACACAAGTAGAAGTGTAACTCCTCCTAGACTCCTACCTCCCGTATAGGTGCACATATGTAGATTATAGTACAACTAATCTAATATGGTGTACCCCTAGTAGTACACAAAACACTCCTCTAGCATAAAAGATAGAAAACTAACCCATCTGTGAAAGAATGTGTATCTCACCAACTCTAGACATATCCTACTTGTAATCAAACTAGCATGCTACAATGCTAATAGAGTTCTAGTTGTTCCTACATCACCCCCTTCCATGGAATCCAATATCATGCCTATGGAAGTGTGGAAAATTGACATCTAAAACATGTCTCTATATAGGGCTTTGAGCCCTCTAAAACATACTCTAGGATCACACCTCTAATAGGTGCAATACCCCAAAAATGGGCTATAGGTTCATTAACCTCTTACATCAATAATTCGATCAAAATTGACATCAAAGTCCTAACCTAAAGCACATATGCACATCAGTTTATCAAAAACCTAATTGATTATCTTAATTCTACATCGGGGAATATTCCTTGAATATTCCTAACTTATCATAATTATCTTTAATTGAATATTATTTGGTGATAAATGTCATTATTTATCCTAAAGTTAATTAATTGAATATGATGAATATTTAATTAATTAATTTAATTTTGCCACTTAATTATTTAATTAGATTTAATTGCATTTATTCCTAATTAATATTGTTTTTATTTTGACAATAAATCAAAATTCCTACAAAAAATCAATTGAATATTTATTTAATTTATTTAAAATCAAAGTTGTCAAATTTAATGATTTAATTGGAATAAAGTTTGATTTAATAATTGATTAACCCATAAATCAATTGTTTTAATTCAAAATCAGTTAAGGAGAAAATTAATCACTTTATTTATTAAATTAATTCATATTAAATCATGCACAATCAAAAAAGCAGTTAACTTTAAATCAATTTTCAATTTCAATTTGTTAACTTTCTGAACTCAACATCTGATGATGAGTTGAAAAAGAGAACTAAACTCTATTTTGAGGTAAAAACTACTTTTGCATGATTTTATGAGTTTATTTATTCTTAATTTCTTGTTAACTCAAAAATCAACCTAAGTTTATCAAGAGTGATTTATGGTTTTTCTTATGCATCCTCAAACCCTGGATTTCTATAAAAACAAGGCTCAGCTCTTCATAATACATCTCTCGAATTTGTACAATTACTTTGGCGAAATTGCATCCGAAGAATCAAGCTTTTGCGAATAGGCGACTTTGTGAGATCATTCATAGTTTTTATATCAATTCATATCATTGTTAGATCAAATTTGCATATCATTGCAATTCAATTCTAGATTAGTTTCATATCATTTTTTCATCTTATTGCATCAAAAATCCAAAAAAAATAGATTAATCTGCATTCATTCTACATTCATCTTTTAGCATTAAATCCTTCATTTAGGTGTTGCATTGTCACTGATCTCGGTCTAATCTGAGAATACCATACTCGCACCTACTAGAAGGCAATAAATCACCTGGTTAGCTTAGTTTCATTTATTTGCAGATTTTAATTTTGCTAACCTCTAATGTTTTACTGAAGTGTTGTGTCCATAGCTAGGTACAATTTTCACACACACAATAGGCACCTAATAGATCCGTTAGATGTCTATTAATGTAATGGTCACCTCTCCAATAGGAAAATGGAAGCTTGAGGTATTGTTGTACCATCACTCCACTAGTGCTATCATGAGAACATTATGTGCACTAAGCCTCACCCACTCATGTATGTGATGAAGGCCGCACAAGGTCACATGCCCCCACTCCACAGCTGATAGTTGGTCTTGCAACTCCATCATATTTGGCCAACACTCCCTCGAACAAAGAAAAGGCTCCTATTCCTGTATCCATTTAACCTGTATCAGTCAGTCTATTCTAGCCTAATTCTTCCCATATCTCAGTCTAGATTGGGACATCATGTCCTCTATCACCCCTTGGTTAGACCTTGATCCCACCAAGTTTTTTTTTCTAATATTACCCTTTATCTTTATGCCATTTCACAGAGACTTTGATTAGGCATCAAAGACACATATCGAGAAAAATACTAATCCACGGAGGTGCGGATTGGTGAATTCAGTCTCCAATAAACCCTGAACATTGTTTAGCATCCTCAAAGATGACAATTGGTTGATTTCCATCTTCGATTCCTTTTCCCCGTTTGTGAATACGTAGATCAAACAATCAAATTCTATGTAGATATTGATTTGTTGATCGAAGTCTTCACCCCGACAACTAAAACCCCCCTAATAAATTCTATAAATGAGCAATAAATATAAAAATTTAAAGTGAAAAATAAGTATAGGGGAAGGGTTTAGGGACTCACAAGTGGGTTCCAGTCAATCGGTCATTGATATATCTAGATGCTCTCTCCAAGATGGTTCTTCTCCCTCTCATTTTACATGTCACTCTCATTTTCTCTCAATTTTCTATTGGTTGTGGTGATAGTGACCCTTCCTAGGATCCTCCTAACCTATTTATAGGCCTCCCTGGGCCTGTTTTCCATCCCGGTCCCCTTTTTTTGTCTTGTTTTCTCCCATCTATTGGAAAAGTCATGCAAATTGTCCCCTTTTCTCATCTCTCCTACTTATTTTTCTTCTCGTCTACCTTTACTCAAAATTTATTTTTTGCGCTATTTTCTTAAGGGGGCACACTCTCTCACCAGCATCACTTTAGAATGATTCTTAGACCCCATTCCTTTTTGGGGTATATATATGTTTTTCTTTTCTTTGATGTGATGCCATCCTTGACATTGCATTAAAGAGAGACAAAATGTAGACATCTAAAAATGTCTTTAGCACTCTATATTAATTAAATTTAATTTAATTAATATTTCCCATAATATTATAATTAATTATAATTATTTATTTATTTTTGTTATATTCTCCTACCTATTTAATTAAATTTGGTTCATCTCCTAAGGTATTTAAATTTAATTTCAATACATCCCTCTGAATGTACTAAATTTATTTAATTCATTCCCTTCATTAAAACCCCTTTAAATAAATTCATAATTATTTAAATCCCTCTATATGCTACTTTTCTTCTAAACTTTGGTTAATTTAAATCTAATTTAAACTAATCCTAAACCCAACCTAGAAACCTAGTCTACACTTATCACCTCACTCACTAAACCTACTCACTTGGGATCATCCTTGGTTAGTTCACTAATCCATAAGATTCCTAATTTATTTAGCACTAATTGGTTTCTCACAAATGTGTGAGAAACTCATCCTAAGGAAGCCACCAAACTTCCTTAAACTCTCCAACTACATTCTTACACTCTTGTCCCCCACTCCTTTCCCCAAGGTTACTCACACATGTGTGAGAAAACCTTGAGCCTTTCAACCTTAAATGCCCATCTTGTCTCAACTTTGAATTTCATATGGCTTGTCCTTTAAGCCCATGTGTCTCCTATATGGATGCCACATAGGTGCCACCTCATCCAAGGCCCTCAAGTTTCTCCAAAATCCTATAAATAGGAGCCTTACCAAGAGTAAATCTATTCATTGTTATTGCATTGTTATCATGTTAGTTTTATTCTAGAACATTTTACCATTTTTCATGCTAGCTTATTTTCATAGATATTTTAGCATGTTAGATTAATATTTTCATATATTTTTGAATCCATGTTATTATTTTAGTTGCATTCTCATCTTTAGCTTCAATACTTCTATCATCATTGTTGAATGCTTGTGGCTAGTTCCTCATACTAGTTTTCAAGTTATTCAACTTCCATTATCCTGCATTGTAGAATCATCCACCTTCAAGAAAGCTTGCATATAGTGGGATTTGATATTGTGTTGGGAGAGCACACCCAAAAATATCTCTAAGAGAAAATCAACAAGCCATTGGATTCCCTTGTTTGTCTCATCAAAGATTGTGGTGAAAACTTTGTGTTTATTGCATTTTTATAATATGTTTTGAATACTAACCCTATAATGTTTGCATGTTTGAGCTTGTTCCACATAGGTAGGTTTTTAACACATACATATTATTAAACCATAAACTATATACAATGAAAATTAAAATACAAAGTCATAAAAAAATATCCACAAAACCATAACACCAAGATTTTTATCATGGAAACCTAGTTAGGGGAAAAACTAGGGTGGGGATAGAACCCACAAATAAAAATACTTTGTAGAAGTATTCAAAATTATTAAAGGTTTACAAAAGGGAATGCACATGCATTTAAGAACACTAGCTAGATATCACTTCTCAATTAAAATAACTCATACTGCCTATATGATTATTACAAAATCATAGATAGCTTAAACTAATTTGTAGCATTTGCAAATTCCAAAATAATTCCAATTAAGTGCAATATAATAAATCAATACACTTCATGCTATATATCTTCTTTTCTTTTAATTGGACCTCAAACCATCATAATTTGTGCATCATTACACCCTATGCATTATAAAATGATCAACCAAATCGGTCTTATATATCTACTACCAAGAATTCATTATCCGCAAGTCGACATCATGAACATTTCACAAAATAATGAAATATAGATAGTTAGCTAGATCTACATGGAAAAAATAATGTGGACCTCAAAAAATTTCCCACATGCTATCCCATATGTTAGATCAACATCCTCAAACTCAAAAAAAAATCACTAATATTGATCTGATAGATCCATATAAAGATCTACTATACCTTGATGTTGTTCTTCACTGTATACCCAAAATCTATCACACATATCCTCACAACTCAAACAAAAAATATAAATAGACATTTTGAATCTACAATGTGATATATTATACCTTCATAATGATTCCATTACATTCACACCTCAAAATAGGAAACTGAATGACCATACCAAACTTTTTACCAAAGATTGTCAACTGCACTGTTCATTACCATACTTAGCCAAAATTGCATTCTGAATTTCGGTTTGATCACTCAATGATATGTGAATGTGTGCACTAAAGTTAGTTACCATCAATGAAAACACCTAAACCATCTGAGAAGTGTCTCTTTCCAACAATACATGACAATGTGTCTTCTCTTTTTCTCTACATGGACCATCACTGATATTAATGATTCATATTCATTGAATATAGATAGCACAGTCATATATCCTTTGTCATTGACATTCCTTTGTTCTTCTACTTGACTGATCACTATCCAAGAATCATTGACAATCCTTTATTTATCTCTACATCTCTATGATTTTTCTTATTATTTATTTCTCTAAATGACCTTATAAAATGTGGTTGTTGAATGATGCACCAAGATTGGTATTTATTGTTGTTGCTTCCCATTCTTATGCCTCAATACAACTACCTTTTTCATGAACCTTTACCTTACTTTGTTATGAATTATAGTTATCATTCCATTTTCATAAAATCTCAATACCTTCATCAATTCATAGGATCATTTCATTGTCTTTACAATACCCTTGTGTAAAGATCACTATCTTTTGGGTTGATTTGTTGAAACTATCTTTAACATGTTTTTCAACCCCTTTTAAACTTGCTTTCCATGCACTGAATATGATTTTATGTTTCTTTATTAATGAACATCATGATGATGCCTCTAATGTATGAGACTATTATTCCTCTACCATTTGTGTCCAATATCCATTATTTTGATAATAAGAATTGTATGCTTTCAAATGAATACTTGGCTCCAATTAAATCCATGATGTGAGGTTGCATGAATATCTATTATTCACTATTTTGATCATTAAAGAATTACTATTTCTAATATAATAGGGAAAAAATACCTCTCTTTGATAGTAAACACATTGTTCTACATGTACCTCAATTAATGAAGCTTTTCTTTGGATGTATCATGATTTTCTTTGTACTTCTCTTTTTGAGAATGCTCATTAATTGTCGTGTCCTTTGAGCATCCTTTCCTTGATGTATTTTTCAATTCCATTCTTAGTACATACTTTGTATTACATAATAATGATAGTAACATTGTCATTCTTCATGTAAGGGTTCATGATATCCTTTAATGTATAATGGTTTATTTTATCCATTATTGTCCTTTTTATCATGTGTTATAGCAATTGAAATAATTAATTGATACATATAACAAAAATGGATCCTATTAATGTCACCATATCAACTCTTGTAACATCACCTTGATATTTTGTAGCCCTTAAGTCTTAATTTTTTGCTATGAATATTTGGTCTTTGCTTCTCTTGATTGTGACTCTTCATGAGGATTGGTTCCTTGTGATATTAAAGGAAATTTATCCCTTAATCATTATCTTTATTCTAATGGTTATCTTAAGGTAGCTGAAACACTTCAATGAAACAAATGATTCCTCTACACTTGATATATATGGTTATCACTGCTTCGTTCTTTCATTGGTTCCTTAAATGTATGATTCAATGTACTTCTATTAGTTAGATCAATTTGAACACATATGAACTTTATGCTCAATTGATACTTCTTTGTTATACTTCCTTTGTATTAGGTTCATGGACTGCCCTTATGATTGTGGAAAATAGTATCCTTATCGTTGCTTAATCTTGTAGTATTGAACTAAAAGGTTTCATACCATGGTGGTATGTCCCTTTGATTGTTTACTGGCATTAATGTTGATCTGTATTATTTTGAAAACATATATTATTACCTTTCAGCTGCATACTTATTACTCATTGGCATGTTAGGCTCAACCCTTGTGGGATCTAACATGATCCCACGTGTTGATGAATAATAAATGTAAACATGTCCTTGCACATGAAAAAAACTTGTTGAATATAACATGAAGTTTAGATTTTTCCCTTTGTTTTTCTTGTTTAGATCTGTTCCTAACAGGTGAATTCTAAATGTATGTATGTATAGCCATTGAGATCCTGAGCTCTAATATAACTTCCTCATCACCCTATAGGTACCTTGAAGACATGAGGAAAGCTAACTAAAGGAAGCTTCTTTCATATCCAATCATCATCCTTCATTCAACAAAAAATGACAAATCTTCTTCCCTATTCTACTTCTATGAAAATTTACTTTATGTTGCATCTTTCAGTCAATCCCATGACTAGTGTGGGTTCTTAATTTCTCTTTTCCTTTCAAATGATACTATATGTGCAATCTTATTTTGCAAGTTAATATATTTTAGTTGTAAATCTCTTTTGCAACAATAATTGAAACATTGTAAACTATTTTTTGCAAAATGAATGAGAAATTTCCTTTTATGTACATTTCTTTATGCTTTGATTGCACTAAATGGCAACTAATTTTTTTCCTTTTAAAACAACACATTGTATAATAAACTGAACCTTTCTTTCTTTTATTTTTATTTTTATTTCAACAACATGCAATGATTTGGGAAAAATAAGAAATAAAATGAAACCTTTCACTTTAAAATGGACAAAAGCTAAATCAACTTTGCCAATTTGAGTTGTGTGTGAAAATTGGTAACAAGTATTATCGTTGTTGTTGATGACAAGTATTGTTTGAGTATTTCATTTAAATTGGGATTCTAAAGTATTTATTTTAGATTTTTATATTTTAGATGTTATTATGAGGTTTTTAACTTAAGTGAAATGTTATATTTTATATTATTTAAATCAAGTCCTTTTGTTAATGCCTTATGTTTTTCCCAATTTCTTGAAATGCTTGAGAAAACCCTCATGGAAAATTTTTAATTTGGCTTGTGGAGGATTTTTTTGTGGGAATTGTCTTAATGGATTTCTTGTGTCCAAATCTCCTTGCTACCAAAATTTCATTATATTTGGTGGAGGATTTCTCAACTTTCCTTTATTTCCTTGGTTTTGCTTATTAGAGGTATGTTCTTTCAATTTCATCCCTCTTTTCCCTTGAACTTAGATTTAATGGTTGTGGATTTATTGAAAATGTATTTTTTATGTGAATATGAAACTATTACATTCTTGTTTGAAGAATTTATATGGCGATTTGAGTATTTCCCTTTTTGTAAGTTGAAAATGAGGGTTTTATGTTCATCCACTTCCAGATTTTGATTGGTTGGGTATTTTGTAGTTTTGATTACATTTTTTGATGTGGGAGGTATGATAAAAAAAAATATATTTTCTCATATTTTTGAACTGTTAAGTTTGAAATTTTAATGATTTTAGTTTGGTTGCCTCGTATACTCCCCGAATTTGAGCAATTTCTAACTTGAAATGTTGTTGTTTGGAAAGGAAGTATGGATTTATGTTTTAAGATGAATTATTGATGAATTTATGATAATCTATGGAGGTCAATCTTGATATTTTTATTTGATAAGTTTAGATTTTATGATGATTAACACTTTGTAGCTTGTATGCAACCGGTTCAAGGTATACATCCATTCATGTGTTGGAATGTGTTCATATGGAAATTTGTATTATAACCGGGGATAATTTGGTGTAATGTAAATATATACTATAATTGGTATGAGATTGGAAGTTATTTTAGACTCTTTTCTATTCTTTGTTCTTGATATGGTTTCAATGGTGCTCATACCGAAAGACATTTATGAGAAGTGTATAATGAAGTATGGACTTGGTTATGAGGTTGTAATGTATGAATTAATAGGAGTATAGGTATGGTGCTATGTACATCAATTATGCCTATGCAATAATCTTATGATGGTACATGAGTGATATAAGGGATTCAAGTGGATCTACACTCTTGGTTGTAGACCAATGGAATGTATGCATTGAGTAATATTGATATTGTCCCATGTAATTTGGACATAAATGTAGTGTTGAGCATGTTATAGTGTGCCTTGGTGACTTATTGTGGACGAATCTATGTTTATGTGTGTATTTTGGTGGCTTGATTGAGTTTTGATCATGCCCTTATGTTGGATGGTTTCCATGTTGTATGCATTTTCTAGTCTTGGGTGTTTGTATGCCTTTGCACCCTCTTTCCTGAGATGTGTTATTTTTCTTTTATGTGGTGCACCCATTGTGCCTAGATTTGTATTGGTGTCTTGTGTGTGTTAGAAGCCTTTGCATGCTTGGTTGTGTGCACAACCATAATGGGGAAGGCCTGAGGGTACCTCATATTTTGGTGGTATGACCAATCACTATTGAAGACTAGTGTATGGGTGTTGAGCATTCCTAGATTTATACTATAACCCCATCATAAGCTTATAAAACTATGTTGTTGTATTCATGTACTTGCGATATAATCTTGATGTTTTTATACTCCTTGTAATGGTCTTGTTGGCATAACCGATGCAAAGATTATTGATTTTTGTGTGGTACAGTTTTAATGATAAGAAGATTAGTTATTGTGTTGTCATTGATGTCAAATTAGTGTTGTGTTGGTTGATAGTGCTCCTAATGTGCTGCTAAGTATCAAGTATTGTGGAAGGAATTGGAGAGTGGGGTTATTATGGGAGACTTAGAGATGTCTCTAAATTTTGTATGTTTGATTGTAGAGGTTAGCAACATGAATGTAGAGAGTTATGATCCGATTGAAGGTTGACAGTGTAGCCAGAAGAATAGACAGTGAAAAATGATGGATGATTTGAGTGTTCTATCAAATCGGTGTGGATTCAAGTGTTGTTGTTTAGTCAAGATTGTCTTAACTAAGCTATGAGATGGATATCACAACCGCAAGATGATTGGAGTACCACAAGGGATAGTTTTCATAACTAGAAAATCACTCTATGCAGAATGGAAAAGTTCTTGGAATAGTTGACCTATTAGATCCTCAACTAGTGATGATGGGGTTGGTTGCGGTAAATATTTTTATGTTCCACGTGTCATGGTAAATTTGATTTGTAATGATGAGCTAATCTCACATTGTTCAAGGTGATAAAATTTATCAAGATTTTGAAAGAGTGTTGGAAAAGTCAAAGAATTTGACTATTCTTGATCAAATCAAAGTGCGGATACATTTGGAGGCCGACATAGATTTGTAAATGCATTTTTATTATTTGGTAATGTGGTTCGGCCAACTAGGGTGAAGCGCGAAAGATTCAAATAGTGAAATTTAAATGTAATACATTTTATTAAGGCAATGGCCGACCTAGTGAGTGAAAAACATATCTATACTCAGATTGATGAATTGTAAAAGTGTAGATCATGGATTTGGTGGTGCGGTCGAGATAAGGGTGAATATAGCTTGCACAAAGTATAAGTTTGATTAATTGGATCTTTATTGGCAAAGGATGAGTATTTTTCTCAGATCATTGTACTTATTGAATCCTAACAGGTTCTCTAAGAAAATCTCTTAACTAGGTAGATACTAACAAACCTTAAATTTAAATCCTCTAACCGGGTGGCTCTTTAATTAGAGTTCTAAATCCCTTAATCGGGTTACTCCTAACAGGGTAAAACTCCTAACAAGACTAGAGGTAAATCCCTTAACCAGGTGACTCCTAACGAGACATTTGTAAAGCTTCTAATAGGACCAAGCCTTTAATAGCACATACTTTAGAAGAGTGAAAATATTTGTTGGTACTAATTCCCCCCTGTGGTTTTTCTCTTTAACCAAGGGTTTCCACGAGAAAAATATTGGTTTTCTTATGTTGCATGTTTGGATGGTTTCACTTGTTTCATTGTTTATTGCTACACAAGTTATTAGTAGATGAATGTTGTTGAATGGTTAATGAAAAGTTTGGAATTGGTAGATTACTGAGATTACTAATTTACCCCCCCCCCCCCTCTCAGTAATCTTGGACCTTATAATACTAACAGGTCTTACATTGCCTTGTAATGTATAAAAGACGTATTCATGATATAGTTATAAATGAGATATTTGTATGTTGTAATGGCATTAATTATAGAATTTATTATAGATTAGATTAAATATATCGCGTGGTTAAGTAACTAGCTTAATTTCATTCTCAGAAACCTTGTTTTAGAGGCTAGAAGAAGCTAGATTGGCATCTCTATTTGCACACTAGCATTTTTGCCTCTAGACTGAGACTGTCTAGTCACAAAAAAAAAATCTAACTTCGGATCAACATTTAAGCTAATTAGCATCTCTGCTTGCTCAACTGGCATCTCTTCCTATTTTCAAAATGAGCTAGGTTTGTGATAATGTGTCTCCTTGTAGGTTGTTCCAATCCTTTCTCCTTGAAATTTTCTAGGTTGAGAACATTATGTATTGGCTTAGATCTTAAGGATAACATTGTATTTTAAATATATTAGAAATATCTCATTGTTTTATTAAGATCTTGTAACTAGTAGGTCATGGAACCCTTGGAGGGTTGATAGTTTACCACCTATGTTTATCTTATTAAAATTTATGATTGCCTCTGTGTTATGTATAGAAATGTTATGTTATGTATGCTACGAGTTATTAATTTAAAAAAAAATGTCTTAGATAACATGTGTTTTTACGTCTTGTTCCAAGGGTTCCTTGGCGGGGCATTACAAAATACATGTCACAAGCATTTGTCATATGTAACTCCTATCACAATGACCTTACACACACCACAATATATCAACACGTGTCCAAACTATGTTACCTTAACGAGATGCCTACCTTCTCATACAAGGATAGATCTAACTAAAAGATGAAATCATGTAAGTCCAAAAATGAGACACCAACTAACCCACTGGAAAATAAAACCACTAGGAAACAAAATAATAAATACATACAAGATACATTAAACAAACATTAGGAATTTATAAGGTCAAGACACCTTTTCCCAATATATTATGCATTTAAATGAATATGATGTGTTTCATTACTTATGAAAGAAAAATATTTGTATGATTTAGGCCTTAAATAATTTGGATGTAGAATCAATATTTTACATTCCACATCTACAAACTCTACTTGCATATATTTAAATGATTTTGAAAGATATCAATCTTGAAATACTTGTATTACAATTGTAGATATATTGATAAAATTAACCTTTTTAGAATAATCTAGAATAATCAAGTACATTAAGAAAAAATCACACTTGGGACCCTTATTTCTCACTTTATGTAGATTAATAAATGAATAAATCAAAGTTAAGAAAAGTTGGATAAATACATTTTTTTTTTAATTGAGAAAATTAAACGCAAATGGAGGGTGCACTTAGATGGGATGTGGATATTGATGATTTGTTAGATTTACTTATCATAATGTAGAAAGCTAATGAATTTGGAAAATTGTGTATCCTTGAAACCTACAAAGACTTGAATATCTATGTGGATAGATTGTGTGCATTGCCTATTTGATCTTTGATGCGCAATTCTAATCCAATTGAATGTAGATTATTTTAACATATAGCTACTTGTGATTTTTGCTATTCCTTAGCATGCAAGGATTGGTGTTATTTATAAATACTTTTAGAAATTTAATTGAAAGAGTTTGTGTTCTCCTTAATCACTCCACTTTGAAAGATCAACTCTATCACTTTGGGTAAGTGTTGCTAGAAAGCAAGCAAGTGTACAATATTCTAAATATAAATTTAGATGTAAGTACCAATATTTTTTAGTGCTTTAAATGTAGATGTTGTTTGAAACTTTTTATTTGTGGTCATGTTTAAATGCTCAAATGAATGTCTTTCAATACTAAGGGACAATGAAGAGTCACACAAATGTGTACTAAGTTGGCTTCCAATAACTTTGAGGAAAGTCTAAGAATCAACAATTATGCAATTCAAAAAAAAAAATCAAGTTAGTTTGCATCGTGAAAGAACACTTAGGCACATCGTGTAAGAACACTATAGCATATCGTGAGATTAATCCAAGACAAGAAATGCTAGATCTCAACATGTTGAAATGTGAATGAGTGGGAACAAAGGAAGATAAGATTAGAATAATGTTAATTGTATGAAAGTGCATATAGATATGAAAATATGATAATAAATAAAAAGTGGCAACAAAGATAAATACAATTAGAATAACCTTGATTATATGAAAGTACATATAAATGTAAAAATATGATAATAAATAAAAATCGAACAAATATCGAAAAGTACCACCATTCCTTTAAAAATGAATTCAAAACTAAATAAAAAAGTACATAAGAAAGGAAAAAAAAACTCCTTCACAAATAATCACCTCAAAATATCTCAAAGAATCCTTGTAAGACAAATAGAAAATGCCAAAAGCCTATGCACTTTTCTCCCATGATGAATGACTCGTACCCATTAGGATCCCATCTACTTTTTATATTTGTCTACTCCCAAATTGTCCCGCGGTTCGCTCCTTAAAAATTACTAAGAAAAAGCAAAGCTACGATTACGTCATCATCTACTTTGAATCTAGACCGCATTTTAAAACATGCAAATGACGCTTTTCAAACACAACTGAAAATTGATGGGCAAGGAAAGAAAAGCATCTAATTTGCCTACAACTAGCAAATAAATATACAACATTCGCCCAATTTCAAGTAAAAGCATTCTTATTATAGAGCTCTTTATGCACCAATTGCAATAGATTATAGTCTTAACCGTCCATTTATCTTTAGGAGTGGCCAACACAAAATGTATACCTAATTCTAGGATAATTAAACAAATGATTTAGCTGGTTGGGAATTGTTGGAAAACATTGTATATAAAGATATTTGTAAAGGTAAATAAAATTGATGAGTTTACTTCCTAAAATTCATGATGGAATATGGAAGCGAAAGATATGCTTAGTTAATTTATTAATGTTTAGAAAATAAGTTTTTTTAATATGTTTAATAATTTCATAATTTCAATAAGTTATAATTTTTTGTGAGTTGATTTTGAGTAATATAGATTTCTCTATTCAATTGTACTTTAACACTTTGGTTTGTTGTGCTCTCTAATATTTGAAGATGTGTAAGAATGGTAATATTTAAATTAACTTTAGGGAAATTGTCTAAGCATTAATCTAGCGAGTTCTCCTAATTCAGCCCCTTTGTTGGATTGACTTTATGACCCTAAACATTCAAATATAACTTAGACAAGCTTGAAGATGGTCCATATGCAAATTCTTGAGCATTGGACTCCTTTTAAACTCCAAGTTCCAAGTTTTCTAAGTTTCAAGTTTTCTTAAAATGGTTGCTCTTTGATAATGGATTTATTCTTATTAATCCCAAACGGTCTCCTCTATCAATTAATCACACAAATAAATGTCTCTAGAAATAAATACCAACAATAACAATTAAAATACCAACATATAACAATAAGCCATTCAAGCATGTGCCAAGTTAGTCGCTACTAAATAATATGAGGGCACAAGAGTCAAGAATTTAAATTATTAAATTTTGGAGCTAATCACAAGTAGCTCATGACCAAACATGAGAAGAATGAGATTGATCTAAGGAAAGGAAATGTAGACCTTAGGATCAAGACAAATGCATGGAAAAGTTGTCAATTAATAAGATGAAAGTATAAAAATATTTAAAAATAAAAATGGGATAAAGTTTAATGTGGTAATATGTATATAAGCATTTAGATCATACAAAGCCACACAATAAATGTCATAGATATTAATGTGTGGCAAGCAAGTATTTGTTAGAATGTGAAGTTGGTGCTATTCATATTGTTGTCATTGATGTCAACATATCCTATGCATATTTATGATTTTCCTGTATCGGTTGATGTGCATCGATGTCCTTGGCATATTGATAGAGGTGTTCACCAAAGGATGTACCTTAATGTTTACTTGTATTCCTTTTCGGTGGTGGTTCTATTTCGTGTGCAACATATGGTGGATATATTATTTGGGTTCAGTCCTATTTGCAACATGTTCATTTATGTTTTGGTCCCAACAACTATTGTGCAACATGTTCATCATACATGTTGGTCTTGAAGGCTTTGCAGATGGTGTAGCATGTTGATATGCACAAGACATATTTTATTGTGTGAGGTGGTCCATGTCTCATTCCTTACCACTGCAAGAATATTTTTGTGTGACCTATTTTAAATCGGTTTAGGCCAACATGGTTGATGGTATCAAGCAGTATAAGAAAAGTGATGATTTTAGTTACATGATGCTCGTATGCGAAGTGAATGTGAATCTGACAAGAGATCTTTGTGTGTGGATGCAATCGGTAGCAAATTGATATATCATTCATGTATTGTAAAGTATCAATGTTAGTGCTCTTAGTGGTGAATTCAATCTCATTTCTTATACTTTGGCAGTGAGCCTATTTATCTTGTAGTGATCCTATTTGTATTGGCAGTTTATATCCATTTTCATATTTCAGGGTAGTGAGCCAACCTCAATGAGAAAGTCGTAGTAAGAAAACTGACAGTGAGATTTTGTAAAAAATCACCTTAACTGGTGTCACCTTAACCAATGTTTCATTTCATGATAATTAGCTTCTCTGTAGTTTTCTCTAGTTTGGGTTTCTATGTAAATTCTGGTGCTCTTTGTGTTGGTGTTTATGTGCTTTCATGTTTACATTTGATATGAATGTTTAATGTGGTTAACCGATAGGTCAAAAGTTGATAATACTATTTTTTGTGAGTTTCTTGACACAATATATATTTTATTAAGTGTTTGGAAATAACTAATCCCCCCACTCCCCCCCAGTTATTCGACTTGTTCAATAGTAGTGAAATATGACATTATAGGCATGTAAGGCACATAAAGTGGAGAAGTCATAATGGTACATAAGGTGTAAGGCCCACCCTTTATATAATCTTTGTAGCACCTCTCCTTTCTTGATGTTACCAACTAGTTGGACCCTTTTATGAAAAATGTTACTCTTCTACTAGTATATTTTTGGTGATATCAACCTCTTAATTGAATTCTATTGATGACTTCTTGATTGTAAACCCTATGTTGTTAATTGTTCATCATTATTCAGGTTTTAAATGTTTTAACTTGATCCACTTTAAAGTGTGAGACCCGCTCACAATTCTAATCCGAGTTGCATTCCTTATGCTATGAATTATTGGTACTAGAGGTAATCTTGGTAGTCCCAGTTACTTGTAAAACTTGCATTAGATCTTCTAACCTTCAAAATTTAATTTATGGACTTTACATTGATCGCCTTGCATTATCATATTTTAAAATGATTTTATTTTCAATTGAATAGATAATGTTTGACTAGTGGATTATGAGCGATTAAATTAAAATTCAATAAAGGCTTAACTCTCTAATATTAGGTTTCAATTTAGATATAGAGTATGGGATAACAATTTATGTTATTATTTTCTAATCAATTATTGATGTGGTTACATTCCATAACAATGAAATTCACTATTAGTATTATCATGATTGATGGGATATTTGAGATGACTATGGATAATTGGTAATTAAATAAATTCATGCTTCAATGATGGTATCTTAATAGTTAACACTTTATTGTATGTAATTATTCTAAGATAAATTAAATTATATGATAATATGATATTTTAATGTCAACCTTTTTTCAATACTTAATTAAAAATTCAAATGCTATTGTGATTTAATGAGACTTAAATAGATTGAAATATTTTATTGTATGATGACTCAAACTAACTAAAATTATGTTGCATTGTGAATAGTGGAGTTAGAAAGGGTTGGGGCATGGCTCGATTGGTGAGAGATTCTTGTGGTAAAGTACAAGGTCACAAGGTTTAGCCTCCCCATAGCCCATATGGTACTGGAGGATGTGTCACACAAGCAGCATCATTCATGTTAAAAAAATTTATCTAGTGCATTGCAATTTATAGGGGGTGATATACCTGATTCCTATAGTCTAGAAAAAATAGTGAGTTGGAATAAAATTATATGAAACTATTAGAAGAGTAATCTTTACTTGTATTTATTAATTGTAATTAGGAGATTCCTATAGAATCCCTATATTCAATTTTTCCTCTAGTCCAAATGGGAGGACAACTCATTTTATGTAATAACTCTATTTAGTCTATCCCCCTTAAGATGATTGTGACACTTGGCACACACCTTTTATGAATGGTGGCATTCATAGACTTGGGATTTACATAGTAACTCCTCTCATCATCTCTATTTAAGAAATTATCCTCTCTCATTTTTGGTGATGAAGCTCTCTCTCTCTCTCTCTCTAGCCTCATTCATAATCTCATAGGAGCATAGTGGTTTTTTCTTTGCTTTTCCCCTTTCAAAACATCAGCTTATGTAATTCGGTGTATAAGATAATTTCTAAAATCCTTACATCTAGAATTCTCACTTTCTTCCTTCTATCATTTCTAGACAGCATAATGGTTTTGTCCTCGGGAGGCAGATTCTAGACTCAATCATCACGGTCCACGAAAATATACACTCTTTGACTATGTCAAAGAAGGAAGGCTTTTTGCTTAAACTTGATCTGTCCAAAGCTTATGATAGGGTTGACTGAGATTTTTTGTTGGCTACTCTAGAGGCTTTTGGTTTTAATAAAAGAAGTAGAGACCTTATTCACTGCTTGGTTTCCTTTGCCACGTTCTTTCTTCTCGTGAATGGTTCTCCTACCCCTTTTTTCAAGTCTTCTAGAGGTCTTCGACAAGGGGACCCCCTCTCTCCTATTCTTTTTGTTATTTTGGCGGAATGTTTGGGTAGACACATTGGCAGTCTGGTTAACAGAGGTGAATTCAGGGGTTTGAAACCTTCCTCCAAGGACTTGATGTGCTCGCATCAATAGTTTGTGGATGATTCCATAATAATGGGTGAAGCCTCTATCAAAAATGGCAAAACCATTAAAAAAGCCCTTGACAACTATGCTGGTGCTACGGGTTAGAGTATTAACTGGAATAAGAGTTCTATTTTTTCATCAATGTGCCTAAAAAAAGACAAGAGAGGCTAAAAATAATTCTTGGTTGTGAGGTGGAGTGTCTCCCAAGGTCCTATCTGGGCTTACCTCTGTGCCTCAATCCTCCGGATTCTTTTTGGTTAGATATGATTGACAAATTTCACAAAAGTCTTGCTGGCTGGAAGGGTGCTCTTCTTAGCCAGGCTGGCAAGATTGTTGTCCTCAAAGCTGTCCTTCAAAGTATTCCTCTCTAAGCTTTGAGCCTTTCCAAAATACCTAAGAAGTTTGCTGAAAATATAGAGAAAGTCCAAAAGAACTTCTTATGGTCTAGAGTTGAAAAAAAGAAAAGGATGGCTCTTATTGCATGGGAGAAGGTTTGTAAACCAACTAGGAAAGGGGGTCTTGGTCTCTGCACTATAAGAAGTATAAATGAGTATCTCATGGCTAAACTCCTTTGGAGAATGTTCAAGAACTTGAGAGAATGGAGCACCATATGGCACAATAAATATAACAGGGACAACTCTGACTTCATGAATTTCTTAAACTCTGAATTGTCCCAAGGAGGTTTGTGTATTTGGGGCAATGCGCTTAGAAGGAAGGAAATGATAAAGAAGGGGGTGAAATGGAAGGTTGGTAATGGTAAGAAAATTCTTTTCTAGGATGACATATGGCTTCTTGATAAACCCCTAAAGGAGGTTCCTACCTGGAATGAAATGTCTATCGTTTGTAAACAGATCTTGGGCACTCAAGTGGAGAACTACGGGGGAGAGGGTAAATGGACTGATTTGTCTAGGTTTGATCCTTCCCTCAGGGGCTTGAATAAACTTTCGAATGTTGTTGTTCTTATTGATGATGAGGATACTATTATTTGGAGATATAGTACTAATGGCTTGTTTTCAGTTTCATCCCTATACATACAGAACTTTGAAGACAATCCTGAACCTTGTTGGGCCAAAGCCTGGTTCAAGGGATTAACTCCTAAAATTAATGTTTTTTTTTGGATCTTATTGCAGGATAAAGTTCTTACAATTGACAATCTCAGGAAAAGAGGCCTTGTTTTAACTAATAGATGTTGTCTCTACAAAAAATATGAGGAGAATATCAACCATATGACAATTCATTATCCTTTTACTAGTCAAATATGGGAAAAATTCTTTGATTTGATGAATATGGAGTGGGTGTTTCCTCATAGCATTTAGGAGTTGTTTTTGTGTTGGAAACCACCGACTAACAACAAGTTTTTAATCTCCTTTTGGAATTTCTTCCTACCCTTTTTGTGCTGGGGGGTTTGGAAAGAAAGGAATGAAAGAATTTTCAGGGATAAGGAGTCCAATTGGGATAGTATTTTTCACAAGATTAAGAGTGCCCTATTGGAAAACTTGAGGTTGATTAAGAACTATCAAGATTCGAAGAATGAGTGGGAGGCCAAAGTTTATAAGAAGTGGAAGCTTGAAGGAAGGAAGGTTATAAACATCCAAAGAAATTTGAGGGAAGAGGCTAGGTGGGACTGTCCTCCTAACGGATGGGTCAAAATCAACTTTGATGGTGCCTCGAAAGGCAACCCTGGAATTGCTAGCTGTGGAATGGTTATCAGAGATGAGTTCGGGAACTGCAAAGGGGCTATGGCAATTCCTATAGGCTTCAACACTAATCAAGTGGTGGAAGCTAATGCTGCTCTCTATGGGTTGTTACTAGCCAAAAAGAAGAGCTATACTAAAATATGGATTGAAGGGAATTCCCTAAGTATTGTAAATTGTTTGAAGAATTCCATGACCCCTTCATGGACCATAGACAATGTTATAAGCAAGGCTAAAAACATTATTGAGACCTTTGAAAAATGCATGATAACCCACGTTTTTAGGGAGGCAGATTTGGTGGCTGACTGGGCTGCGAACGTGGCTTGTAAAAGCCAGGTGGAAATTGAATGGAGTGATGGTTCGGACATCCCTTGTGTTGGATCATCATTAATTAACAAGGAGAGGATGGGGAGTAAGAAACACATTTTGAATGAAGAAATCATTAATGAGTATTGAGAGTAATAATCTGTGCGACCATCATGAAGGACAATGGCCTGATTCTGAGATAATTATTGGGGTCCTTTGGCATGATTTGTGGGTTGTGCATAACATTAATAGTGTTTATTATAGCTCAAAGGCTAATTTGCAGAGAGTGGGGATTCATCTTGACAAGAAATTAATGCTTTCTTACATAGCCATGGGAGGCAGGAAAAGGAGATGCGAGCCGGTAGACTGTAGTGACTGAAAATAGAACAAGGAAATTTGGAAAATTGTCAAAGAAGGGGGGTTGGTGAATTTTTTGGAGAGATTGCATGGAGGGAAAGTCACAGTGACCAGAAATTTCATCAAAACATGGAATAAGGGGAGTGTTCTAGTTGGCACGCAAAGTATGGAGGTGACTAAGGAAGTGATTGTTGAAGCGATGGGCTTGCTGACTAAGGGCATCAACTTCTACAGGAACAGGAAGATTTCAGACAAAGCATTGGAGGCTTTTGCGCCCACGAAGTAGGAGAGAAACCATATGGTTAAGGTGGACAATTCATACTTTAACCCTAAGTTCATTTACAAGCCTTGGCATCTTGTCTTATTTGTTATTATAGCTACATTACCCTCTATGGTCAGTATACTAAAATCTACAACCACCATCTTACTCTTTTGAACCACTTTAGGCACGGGGTTAAGATTAATTTCCCTTTTTACTTGTTGAGTTCTCTGAATACATCCCTCCTCCACTAGCAAAGGGATCTAGAGGGTGATCATGCCTGCCATGAAGGGTTCATGGTCCTCATATTTGAGGTGTTGAAATCGAAGAAGGTGGAAAGAACTTGGCTTAATAGAAAAGCCCTGGAGGACTATGACACTGATGGGAAAGAGTCTGAGGAGCCTTTTATGGAGGACACAGAAGATGAAGAGGAGGATTCCGAGGATTACTAGGAGGTTAGCCCTAAGGAAAATAAAAAGAAAAGGAAGATGGAGGATTCTACTATGGATATGGAAGTTGAGGAAGAAGAGAGCAGGGAGGTGAGTTCCAAGAAGCAGGGGAAAAAGAGACTGGAACCTTTAGGCAATCGTACCAGAACAAAAATCGGGAAGAAGAAAGTTGTGAAAAGGTTTTTCATATCCTCTGATAAGGGTTCTTCTTCCCAGGGAAAGAATGATCAGGAAAACCGTGTGGATAACAACCCTGCTGTGGAGGAGAGTGGGGGTACCGATAAAGATGTCTGGGTTGAGGAAAAACTCCTACAAGAGCTTGCACAGGAGGTGACTAATATAGAGAAAGATGGGTACGAGAAGGACAAGGCCAACTTGGAGAAGGAGAAGGTGGAGAAACCTAAGGAGAACATGGAGGAAGAGAATAGGGGTCTTGAGATTAATGAGGGGAGGAACAAGGATTTTGAGAATTTGGGGTGCTTGGCCTTCTTATCTACCCTTAGCATAATGAAAAATGATATCACTGTGATGAAGACCAACATCCACCAGCTGCAAAAAGAGACGGGGGTTCTTAAAAGGATGAACCTGGGGGAGAAAACCATGGGCCAGACAATTGATGAGCTCACTGACATTATCGCTAGAGCTGAGAATGTTGCTTCCTTCAATGATAGACTCGCTGCCTTGGAGGAGAATATTCAAAGCAGTAATGTTATAACTAGGAAAGTTGAGACTGTGGAAAAGAGAATTGACAAGCTGGAGAAGACTATGGGAAATATTGCAGAACATATTTTTGTTGTCCTCAAGGCTTCAAATGAGCATGTGAAGATCCTAGTTGACAAGTTTGATAATGGGAAAGGGAACCAAGAGATCATAGAGACTAAAGAGGATTAGGCACCCAGCAGGCGTACGAGATCTAGGTTCAAGAAGATGGAGGATGACAACAAGAATGACATGGAAGATCTGAAGTTGACTGCTACAAACATGTAGATTCTTGTTGATCAGGCTACAGAACTGATGAAATGTGTTTAGATAGCATCTTGTTGTCTTTCTTTCCTTTTTGTTGTCCTTTGTCTTTTGGCTGTTCTTTTTGTTTAAGGACTCAGTTGTGTTGCATTTTTTGGTGCTGTTGCACTTGCCCTATTGGAGCTTAAATGTTTTATCTTTTATCCTTATGTAAAAAGTTTCGGGTCCTTTCAAAACCTATTTTTACGTAATCAAAACATCTTGGTTCCTTTTCCTTTGGCTTTCTTGGTGAATGCTCCTAGGTGATAGTTTTCTCATGGTAACTCTTTCTCCCTCATCTAGCTCACTTGGATTGTTTATTATTCCTTTCTCCATTTATTATTCCTTTCATGGTATCAAAATAGGTTACGAATGCTTGTTTTGAGTAGGATGGTGTTGGAGATTACCATTCATTGGAGCACTCCTTGTTTGGAGACTTTTTATTGAAAAGATAAGATTTAATACTCTTTACATATCTCATTCGTAGTTTTGCATATTTGAATATTATATCCATTAAGTTTTATATTCTTCAAAGAGAGAATCTTGAATGCCATTACATAACTCATCCATTTTTTTATTATCTATGGTTACAATTTTTTTTAGTGTTTATCTCTAGTTAGTTTACTAACCCTCTTTGGATGGCTTGCCACCAGAGAGTTGAGTGTGAATTATTTTTTCTTGTTTGGGTGGTTTATAGCCAAATCTTTTATATGTCCTTGTTTGAGAAATAAAATTATTAAATGTGTTAATTATATTACTTTCTTTATTTAAATATGCATTTGAATCTACCCTTTGTTAGGTAACTGCAAGGGTTTAGGTTCTACATCTTATGTTATCTTTATGTAGGAATCATAATACTTGTGTGTTCTCTCGTGAAATTTGTATATTTAACATTTGATTCAGATTTCTATGTACTCTATATCTTTTTTTACAATTAAAATAAAGGGGCTCTTTTTTAATAATTTTATTTGCTCACAACAAAACACTCTTGATATTAACTTTGAATCTCACATTACATTTAGATAAAAGTTATGCTCTATCTAATCAAAATGAAACCTTTTTATACTAAGCCCTAAATCCATCATCTATCTTAACTTCAAACTTTCTCATTCATTTCATTCATTTTCTATTGTCATATAGCCAACTCTTCTGACTCTATCTCTATTATTCCAAAGTTATCTCCTTCAGATGAAAACCCACCTGGGTTTGGAACTAGTCCATCAATACAATATTGTATCAAAAGTATAACATCATCAAATAGATTTAATACTTCATCCATGACCTTTTTTGTAAGCATACTATCCATTTGTTTCATCTCTAGGTGGAGGTAATTTAGATCTCTCTGAGACAATCCTATTTTAATTATGTCTAATAATCATACCATTACCAAGTTCCTTTATAACTCTTGGATTGGGATAATCCCTCCCACCCATGCTCTCAATCCATGCAAGTCATATTTTCTTATGTCTCTATCTAATATAGGTAGAATCATGAATGTTTCCTTCATGCATCTCTAAGCTATCACCATTATTTCTCATATTCTGGCAATAGGTCATACAAGTTTGACAAGAATGTTGCAACTACCTAGGAGTGATAGATGCTTTGTGGTTCTCATGGGATGAGAACCCCCTCCTCGATTATGCTTCAGATGGCTCCTTTAACTTCTCTAGGCATTACTTCAAACACCAATAAAAAATGATATCTTTCATATGCACTCGATATAGAGAACTCCCATAACGAAATAGGAATTTTTACTCATAGATTTATTGGTCCATAATCCATCTGTTCTACTCCTATTACCTACAATAAACATCATAATTAAATCAACATTCGTATCTCTACTAGTTTTATTCTTTTTTCACTTCTTCTATCTTATACTCTATACTCTATTAAAAATAACAATGAGACTTCAAAAATGTTATCATCTAAACTTGACATAATCAACCTTAAGTGTCTATTAAAATATTTGTATCCTCATGTTTAATTAAACCATCTATCAATGCATAAAAGTAATAGTGACTTTAGGATGGTCCATCTTTTTTTTCACCTCTATGTGTTCGATGCAAAGAATAGTTACTACTTTTGATAAATCTTAGGATTGAGGACAAAGTTCAAAGAAAGATCAAGGATAAACAATATATCTATCTTTGTTAATATCTCTATTCTTTTATTTTGGCATTCCATGTTCTCCTCGAGGGCTTCATCTTTGTACCACGTTGGAAGCTACATCATCTTGTGTATCTGCCTCTTCCTTAGCATTTCTCCCTTTTCTCCATTTTGTTTTGACTCTTTCTCTGCCATTAGGCCTTCCATAACGTTTGATATCATTGTGTTACGTTCATGTTTAGAGGCCTTCCATTGGGACTTCGTTCCTCCACATATCTCTTGACTATCTCCACTCCATGTTGGAGCCTCTTGGTCATCTTTGCATTACCTAATTTTTCATCCCTCCTAGATTCGAACTCCTTCCCAATGCATTGGTTAAGTCTCTACTCTAATCCCTACATGTTCTCCTTCTTCATAGTTTTTTTTTTTTCTGTTAATATCTTCCTCCAGTTATATTATCTCTCTCTATATTTTCTTACTGTTCAAACTGCAATTTTAGTCACATATCACCATCTTCATCTGTCAAAACATTTATGTCTCCCTGCGCTACTCATTCTTCTTATGTTTTGCCAACCATTTGATTTTATCATAGTATTATGTCTATCTTTGGTTAGTTTTCTAGTTTTAAATAATTAGTTTGAATATTTCTTTCTATGTTTGACTCTTTTCAATATTGTTTAAATTATAATAAGCTAATCAATTTTGTTTATTTAAACATCGTTTAAATAATTTGTTAAATAGTTTAACTACTTTTTCAAAAGTTTTAAATACAATTTTATATAAGTTTAAAAAAAACATTTCAATCATCATTCACATTAATTGTTTCATCTTGTTACAATATATTATTTATATGCATTAATTATATTTTCAACTCAAGTTCTTATTATAATTATTTAATTGATGCTTCTCCAAGTTTATTACAGTGTTTCTACAACATTTTCATAGTTTAATTGACAATTTGATTTCATGTTAATAACTTCAATAAAATTACTTTAAAGCTTTACCAAAAAATTTTAAAAAAAACTTTAAGCTTCCCGCTTATCCTCTTGTTTAACATTCAGTTAAACTTTAATACGTTCTATGTTTTCCTATATTATTTATTATTTTCAATTTGATAGTATTCAAACTTAATGTTTTGACCCAAAATTCTTAACTATATTATTTGTTTGATTCAATATAATATTCACTATTTAATATTCTTTTTCTCCAATCGAATGTTAATCCGCCTTCGTTCCAAGGAAGTACCTATGTTTCCTCTTTTGTTTAAGAGATTCATTCTTATGTTTACATTTAATGGATTTTATAACTGATATCTATAATATGGCTCAGTAGTCTTACAATTATCAATTCATCTATCTTATGTTTTCTCAAGGTTTATGAGGTACCTTATTCAATTTCCTTCATTATTCATTGCTATGCATCTCTTGCTATCAATTATTTTTTATGATCTATTGATATGCACATAGTTGTAATTTTATGCTTTTACAAAATATTCTTATATGCACATGGTGGCATTTTATGGTTTTATACCATTTATTGATATGCATTTTTTTTGTAAGTTGCATCAGGAGCCCAATTTTCAAGGTTAACTATGGAGGATCCATTAATTATACCTGACTAGTTGCCTTATTCTTTGAAGGGACTCGTGGAGTATCCCTTCATCCTTCAATTGGTGTGCACTTACCTTATATGGAATTTCCCTCCATTTTGTTCCTCATAAAGAGGATGTTATTCATGGAGTTTCCCCCCATTTTTTAGATACTTTGGCTACTCTTGATATTTTCCTCATGGTGAGCATGTTGCTCTTGTAATCCTTCTTGCACTTTGTTAGATTTCTTATATATATTTTAATGCAATATATTTTATCACTCATAACCCTTTGTTTATGGTACATGACGGTAATCATGCTTGAAAAATTGAATAATTGGTTGATTTGGTGTTTGAGTCACATGTTCTACTGATTTATCTTTGTCTCTCTCATATTTCTTTGCAAAATATTCTAATGTGATAATGCATTGCATACTTCATTTCTTAGATCGTGGGTCATGTAGGTGATAGATTCAAGATCCATTCACTTGCAGTGGGATGAATCATTAGTGGACTTTCTATATCCATGTGATTGATGTAGTGTTGATGCAAGTCTCATTAGTTGGCCTTGTTTATGGTCATTTGTGCATTAGTATGTTTCTTTTATGAGAGCATTGATCATGTTTCTTGTTCCTCGCTTGTCCATTTTTGGACTTTGAGCATTTGGTTAATCTTGATATTATGTTAGCTCTATTGCACTTTTGATGAAATAAAATGCATTTATCTCTATCTGTCTACCTTATTTTAAACTATTAGTGTTCCTTTCAAAATATTTTAAAATGTAAACAGTTCCAACGATATACTAACTAAATATCATATGCCCTTCTTCATGTGGACAGTTTCTTTGTTTCTTGTTTCTTTGATTCAGGTGAATCATCAAGGCCCAATAAGAAATCAATTCATCTACACATGTCTTATAACTCAAGATGACTACTTGAAGATGTGGATATCCCTCCACTTGAACACACTCAAATGTACCTTTGTACCATGAAGCTAAAGCTCACATTGTAAATTTTTATAAAAATTGGGTTTGATACCCCTTGTTGTAACTCCCCAAGTAAAGATTAAAGGGGGATGTTAGAAGAGTAATATTTACTTTTGTCTATTAATTATAATTAGGATATTTCTATGGAATCCCTACATGTAATTTTTCCTCTAGTTAAAAAGGGAGGACAACTCATTTTATGTAATTACTCTATTTATTCTATCCTCCTTAAGAGGATTGTGACACTTGACACACACCTATTATGAATGGTGACATTCATAGACTTGGGAGTTACATAGTAACTCCTTTCCTCATCTCTATTTAAGAGATGCTCCTCTCTCATTTCTGGTGATGAATTTATTGTAATCTTTGTGTGTGTGTGTGTGTGTGATGCCCCACCAGGGAACCTAAACATGTCACTAAGTTTACAGAATAATTTGTTTCTTAAGAGTTTACAAAAAATAATGATAACAATGTGGAAATAATACAATCATAAGATATAACCAATTACATATGTACAACTCAATTACAATTAACAATCCTTGAGGGTCCCATGACCTAGAATTACGTATTACTAATTAAATATTTTAGATTAAGAATAATTACACATATCTCATATTACAGATGAATAACAAGTACATCTAATACCATATAAGGTATCCATAATGAAACAACATTCTCTGGACAAGTCATAGGGTATGTCACAATAATCAAATACAAAATATAGCACAATATCTGCAACTCTAAAGCATTGATACAAGATACAATTTCAACATCAAAAGATAGGTATGAACAAGCCTCCAATGAAGAACAAGAAGAAGGTAACAACAACAAGCATCCTCCAACACCTCTACAGGAACATCAGAATCTCAAATGGTAAAAGAAAACACTACCACCTGACCTTGTGGAACCAAAGGTCCACTCCTACCATGCTGAGGAGATAACAAAAAACTCACTCGGATAAAAAACTCAATTAAAGCAATTAAGAAAAGGTCTTGAAGGCTTTCTAACTCAAAAACGTGCCACAAACTAATGATAAAGAAAAGATAATAAACATCAAAATACCAACACGGACCAAAACACCAAAAACCAGAATATCAAGCAATAACAAATCATCAAATAATACTGAAATAATAGAGACACACCACTAGGTAATATTGAAATACCAAGACAACCACCAGAGGCAAATGCAGATAAACTAAGGAGGAGACGTAGGCTACATACTATGAGAGTGTCATCACATGTCCATCTACTTAAGTTAACATGAAGGCCCCGTCCCCATAGAATTGTAGGGCCCCCCACCCTACATGCATTGGTCATAATGGACCTCGGACCCTCAAGCATTGAGTTACCCCAGACTGGCCACTCTGGGCCCCAGACCCTCAATACGACCCACGCGGAACTAGAATACCCTCTCATGAAAATCAAGAATTCTAATCATACCTACTCTCTAGGTATCATCTCATTCACATCCTTAGCCTAAACAAGCGCTCAAGGCATAATCTCTAAATTATCTTTTTAATGAACTCTCCAAAATTTAATTACTATATTATCACTTATTAACAAAACTTACAATAGATTACCCTGGTATTGACCACTTTGAGTCCCAAAGCCCTATTGTAAGCCACTCCCCTAAGATGCACCTAATTAACCTCCCCTAGGCTCAAATAGAAAAGCATCTCCAATAATCAAATAAACTCAATCAGGTTCCTTTTATTACTAGGAATGATCTGACACTACTATAGCCATGGTATCATAACAAAATATCTAAGGTACATATATGAAAGGATGCAAAAGTCAACTTGTTATCAATGTCAGATATACGACCAATAATCACATGATGAAGCTCACACAAGAATAAGCAAATCAAGCCCATGCCTCTGGTAAGACAACCCCTACCTAGGGCTTTACACTAACCATGACGATAAGTATGCATAAATTAAACACCATGACATAGAGCACACATATGAAATATAGTTAATATCCTATCAAATCTAATTGCATAACATTATCATGTTATTAATTAAATAATCTTAAACCATAAACATCTTTTGATTAATAACCTAAAACTACACTATTGAGTTCAAGTTTTAACAATTTATTTCTATTATAAGATATTAATTTCGGTCCTAACATACATTAAGATTTGACTTAAGTTAAGTTACATATTAACAAATATAATACAATGTAACTAAATAATTATAAATTATATTATATTATACATCCCTATTAAATTTAGTTATAAATATATATAAATTATCTCTAAATAATAATAAACTAAACTCAACAATAATTACCCATACATATTAATAAAATCCCTACCTATGTATTTATAAATAAATACAATTTATTAATTCCAAAAAAACAAAAGACACAAAAAAACATATGAATCAATTACTTTTCCTTAAAATTTGTGTCAAATTAAACCTATAGAGAAAATTATATGCAATAAAAGATTTATTCCAATTTTAGACTTTTAATTAACAAAGGTATTTAACTACCCTTAATAATTAAATATTCTCTATATCTAATATTTCCATATTCATAAAATATAACTATTCTAATCTCATAATTGCTCCAAATTTAATTATTTAAATCAAATAATTCACACAAGTAAATCTACTTGACTCCCAAAACTCGAAAATCAACTAACTCTATATCAAACAAACACCAAGGAAGGGCTCACGAATTCACATCACCTTAACGAATTCAGATGGGTAGAAATAGATGCTTGCCCAATATTTAGGACAATCAATGACTTGGGTTGGGATTTGGATTTGTATGTTATCTCCCCTCTCTTACCATTGAGATTTTGTGATAGTGCACGCTCATCCTGGCAATTCAGGGAAGTTGATACCCGGTACTTGCAAACCTGCATAAAAGATGAGCATGTACATACATGTATAAATATAAACAAGCAATGGCGGGGATCGGCTGATCATGTTGATCTTGCAAGCAAGTAACTACGACTTTGTCCCTCAACCACACCAGACATGTCAAACAAAAATATAAAACATACACATCAACCATACACATGCAAGTATGGGGTCAGTAAAACCATAAGCATCAATGATATTCTAACATATAATTCATCATCCTAAAATAACTATAACATATAAAAACAATCAGACTATGGGAGGGACATTTCTCTCTCTCTCTCTCTCTCTCTCTCTCTCTTTGTTATGGCCTCATTCATAATTTCACAAGGTATTTTTCTTTTTTTTCCCCCTTTAAAAACATCTAGTCTCCTTTGAATTTGGCTTTCTTGGTGAATGCTCCTAGGTGATAATTTTCTCATGGTAACTCTTTCTCCCTCATCTAACTCACTTGGATTGTTTATTATTCCTTGCTCCCTTTATTATTTGTTTCAGAAACTTATATAAATAAAATAAAATATAATTGGCTGAAATATAATTTTAATGTTAATTATTATGATGACTAATAATTATTATGTATGTGATTTACTTTAGTTAACATGTGGTTCAATAGTGTAAAGTTGTTATATATTCTATCAATGTATTAAAGCTTGCAACGATTATCTAGGTGTATACAATTGTTAATAACAAATATTAGCAACCATAATTTCTATCCTACTTTGTAACATATACTTAGCCCCCTTATTATCAACCATGTTATCTAATTACGTGTCTATTTATCCTTGAACATCATGTCAATGTATGAGTGTTCATGTGTACTTCCAAATATTTAAAAGTGGGCACACGGGATAATTTGGGTTGATATTTTGGGGTGATTTTTCATAGGGGTATAGATTGAAATTTTATATTATACACCTATTTTTGGGACCCCAATCAAACTATATTATATTATATTATACACCTATGAGTGGGGTGCTTTATGAGTTTGTAAATATAAAATTATGTATAGTAAAGTTATTTTTTGGGCTCCAATAAGTATAGGGTGTTTGGAGAAGGGTGAAAGATTTATTTTGTGGTTTTAAATGAGTTTACCATCTATGAAGATAAGGTGGTTAGGTAGAGGTACTGAAGTCAACCCATAATCTTGCAAGTGGGTTGAATGAGAAAATGAACTCCATATTTTTGGGAAGGAGACCCATTTGGCTCAAATGAGTGATTATCTTTGATTTCATTTGATGTAAAGGAGGTTGGCATATAGGGGGAGAGGTGTCAAATATCTCCATACCATTTGATGGGGATGATTAAAATCTAGCTCTTACATAAGAATATCTTTTGGCTTTTGTGATGGAGTATTTTTCATCTAGTTAACATTTTTGTTTGGATATGGAGAGATGAAAAGGGATTTGGAGAGAATTTCTATATTTAAAAAATATTTATTGGATTATATTGGTGATATTTGGCTTGGATAGTTTTTGAAGAGGGTAGGAAACACGTTCAAGTGGAAGAAGAGTCTTTAACTCACTCCTTCCTTACTTAAAGAGATAAACTCAATTTTTTTAAAAATGTATTAAATTTAATATTTATTTTTTTCTTTTAAAGAGTAATAATTATTATAGAAATTTGAGCTTAAGGAGGTCTTGCAATGACTTTTTAAGTCAGGTGTAGTTTTTGAATAAGGTAAAAATAGGTTTTGAATGGAACCCAAAACCATTTACAATATAGCAGTAAGATTAAACATTTCAGCTTTTACAAAAAAAGACACCTACAACGAAGACAAAAGCAGGACCCGAAACAACTCGAGAGTAGACAACAAAAATAAAAAGAAACAGTTGCCAACACAACTACTAGCAAGCAACCAGCAACCACCCAAAACAGACAACTTACTATTAATAATTTTCTCTTCCTTCTTCTGTAGGTCCTCCATCTTCTGAATGACTTCTTTTAAGTCTTTCAGCTCCTTAGGAATTTCAAGGACCTTCCTCTAGATGCGACCCCTAGTTCTTGTTCCCGGTCCAGCATTTCCAGCCTCATCATCAATTGTTATGGTCATTTTTTCCAACAAACTTTTTTCCAGGTAGTTGTACAACATTTTTAGGTTTATAACCAAGGCATTAAGGCCCTCATTGCTGTGCTTCAGGATCTCATTTATTATGTACCCATTGTAACTGATTTTTTTCATTAATTCTTTAAACTTGTTGTCAACCATCATTTTGATATCAACAGTAATATCCTCATTTGGGTTATTATTTTTTACCTTATCCAAAAACTTATTTTCCAAATTTTCCAGCTTTGTAGTCAGGGTATTCGCAGTGTCCTCCATGGCCTAAAGGTGGTGTTTCATTTCCTGCATCTCCAGAGTTATCCACTTATCCAGGTGAATACCATGACCTTCGGTCTTGTTAACCTTCTCTAGAATTGTAGCATCCATCATGAAGCGTAAAGATGCCTCCTTATGGCTCTCACCTTCCTCATAGCTCAATTGGCCCTTCCCTTCCTCTGTTTCAGTTTGTTCTTCTTCTTTCTCTTCTAGTCTAGGGTTTTCCAGACCATCTTCCTCCTTTTCTTCAAGTTCTTCTTCTTCAATTTCTTCCTCTTCAATTTCTTCATCTTCACCCCCTTCTTCTTCCTCCTCCACATCATCCATGTTTTATTTTTCCTTCCTGGCCTCCTCTTGCTCATTTTCTTTAGGATTCAAGCCCTCTTTTTCTTGAGCCTCCTCCTCTTTACCAGAGTCCTCTTCAGCATTATCCTCTCGGATGCTTTCCTTTCCCTAAGACAGGGCTTTTGTCGCCAGCCTTGTCACCGCTATCCTTGATTTTTTCCTTGTCACTTTTATTTCTAGCATCATCACCACTATCATTGGCCTTTTTCTTGTTTGTCCTTCCATTCTTGCAGGTTTCATCCTTTCTCTCAACCTCTTTGTTCTCCTTTCTTTTGCCAATGACCCTTTTAGGAATAGGCTTGATTGTTTTTGTATTTAAGTCGGGTGTAGTTTGTGCTTGATTATTTTTGTATTTAAGTAAGCAATATTCTCCTTTTATCTGTATCTCCTATTTTATTGTCTAAGTTTTTCATGTTATTAATTTAATGTTATAGTAATGTGATTTCCAAAGTGTGAGAGTTTATCCATGTGATTTTCAATGCATGTAAGTATTTTATCAATGCCTAGTTGGCTCTCCTAACTTAGAAAGTGACACTCATATTGTCGGAAAGAGACACTACATAGGTTATTTGGTGTTGTCATTGATGGAAACTTAAGTCAATGTTCCCATCTTCATTGCATCATTTGATCATACTGGAAGTCAAATTGAAGATTTGTTCTAGTGTGCCAAGTTGAGAATAGAGCATATGGAAGTGTTTGGTATTTTGGTTAGTACTTATTTTTAGGTTAATATTTTGTGTTGTGGGTCTAAGGGAAGCTTGATGGATGACTAGACTACCTCATTCCATAGTTTTGGTGTCCGATGATAATTGGTGTGAAAGTTAGAAGCATTTGTGTATTGATTTTTGGTTTGACAGTACATAACAACCAATTTGTGTAGTTAATCCTTATGCAAATTTGATGGAGTAGTTTTGGTGATTGTTTTTGTGATCCAAGAAGTTTGGCTGACATATGTGGTTACGTGTAATCAATTATTTTGGTCCAAATTAGTATTTTCACTCAGATTTTTCTGACAACTTGTACATGTTTGAATATTTTTCTAAGAGTTCTTAAGCCAACATGCAGTCAATCCAATTTATTGCTGCAGATATATAAGATCAATTTCTTTGGTTGTTTTGGTGTGTGTATCGATTGTGCATAGTTTCACATGTGTATGATAAAAAAATTGTACTCTGAATCAGAGTAGGACAGTGTAACAAAGTAGTGAGTAATGAAGTGTATGAAATTTGTATAATGTACTTAACTGGAACTCTATTTTGGCATTTAAAGATGTTTTTCCTCAATTCAAACACTACTGTGACATTTTAATTGACTTATAGGCAGTAAGCATCTTTCATTTTGAGTAGTGAGCTCTAGGAAGTGTGCCTAAATGCATGTGCATTCCCTATTTTAATACTTATGTAGGGTATTCTCATCATGCGGGTTCATCCCCACTGTGGTTTTTCCCTTAATCGAGTTTCCACATACAAAAATATTTGTATTATGGTGTTGTGGCTATTTGTGTTATGTTCTTATATCTTTCTTTTGATTATATGTGTTATGTGGTTGAAAGAACATATTATTAAAGTTAAAGATTACATAACACTAATTCACCCCCCTCCCAGTGTTCCTTAATTCTAATAATTGGTATCAGAGCCTAGTTCCTTAGAGGAAGCTTAATAGCTTGAGGAAGATCTAGAAAGGTTGTTCAATGGACTTTGATGGTATTCAACAACAAATCCTAGTTGCACTTTATGATCTTGATCACTCCAAAGCTTAAAGTATGGGAATTGAAAATGAATCTTAAGGATGTTGAATGTTTAACACCTTCATGAAATTAGGATAATCAACTACAATTATATGAAAATACAATACAAATTTAATCTAAGAATTAAAATTAACATTCATGATATCTCATGGTTCTCTATCCAAGCTTGGTAAGTAGAGCTCTCAGCCTATTCTCTACTCGTGACAATCCTAGAATGAGAAAATGATAGTACAATGCTTAATCTAGCTCTCAAACTCTCAAAATTGATATAAAGATAATTCAAATGCTTATGATATGCTCTCAATTGCTCTTAATTGCTTTCAATTACTATAAAAATGCCTATAATGATGACGCTTTGCAAATAAATTTCTAAGATCTCTTATGCTCTCAAAATGACTCTTATTTATAGTAAAATCCCAAGGGTAGGGGGTAGAGTTATTTAATCATGATTTAGCCTTGGTTGAGTCAAAACTTTGAAATGTTTTTAAATGGGGGGGCAATTTAAATGATTGTCTCAAAGGTTTGGACAAATAGACAAATTTGAGTGGTTGAGATTCAAAGTTGAAATGTGTGATTGAGATTCAACTATTTTGGAGTGATCCATGTGCTTTTGTTCCTCAATTCTCATTGGTTGCTAAAATTATTGTTGAAAGATATTAGGATTAATTAAATTAGCTATGTAAGGGAATATGTTCAATTTGATTTTTGATTTAAAACTATACAATTAATTGATTAAAATCAATTATATAGTGTTTTTGACCCCTTTAAGCTTGTATTTAATGTCATTATTTTATTTTTCCTTTGATTTTAATGATTTTGTCCAATTTTGATTAATAAATGTCCATTTAAAAATTGATTTGATCCATTTTGATGAGAATTAGAGCATTTTGTTAAGATTTTGCAATTTGAATGATTTTAAGACACTTGCCCAATTTTTTGATGTCTACAAATGCCCCTTTTTGGATTGATGTGAATAGCTCATTAATTTAAAGAAAATTACATGTCCTGATCACTGATTCTTTGATTGATTGATACAAAACTTGATTTGAAACCTGATTTAAAACTGCTCTGATTAATAAAACCTGATTTGAAAATTGATGCCACATACTCCACTGATGATAGTTCAAAAAAATTTTAATGCCCTAGATTCAATGATATTTGATGCCAATTTGATACTCTGATGATGATGCCCCCTCAGAAATGAAAACAGATTGATCGCTTGATAGAAAAATGATGATATTGATTGATAATTGATCTGATGTGTTTTCATTTTTGAAAAACATCGATGATATTAAAGGTCACAACAAATGCCCCTATCAGAATCACTTGGTTGATGTTGTATTGATGTCAATCGGATAGTAGAAAAATGATAGGTAGATATTTTACTCTCACGATCTAGAGAGACAAAATAATGATACACTCAAGAAGAGCAAATGGGATAATAGGATAACTTGATTGATGTAAGATGATCAATTGGATGATTCGACTGATTGATATTTGTTTTGATATGATTTGATAAGAAGATTGATGATGGGAGGCTGATAGATAGGGTCACTTGATATGAATCATGTGCATATGTAGATACAGGTAATGAAAAGAATTAGGTTGCCCCTAATTAATCAAAATGATTGATTATTGATCTTCCTTGTTGATGATTTTGTATCATGTTATATTTGTTGATCAGGATTTTGATGTATCATTTTGTCAATGATATTGTATCTTTGATATACAGATTTGATGGATATTTGATGTTATGAATATTTATATGATTATGGACTTTCTTTAATTCTCATGATGTGTTTATGTGAGATTATCTTTATATGCAGTTCTATATGATGTTTATGATGCATTTACTTTTGAGTATGTTATGGATGCAATGTATCTTATATATGATATAGATAGATGAATTCAAATGATAATGTATCTTTTTTATATGTTTTTCTGATTTTCAATGTATGGATGCAAATGTTTTATTATGAAAATATGGATATGATAAATGCAACTATGTTTTTTATTTTTTGATGTATGCAACTCTTAATGTGCTATCATTAACTAAATGTATGCAAATGATGAATGATTAATGAATCTCTTTTTCTTCTTTTGATTTTCTGATATAAGGATAATGAATAATGAGTAATGCTATGAATGAATGCAAAAGATAATCTCACATGATTGATTTGAACCAAGGATGATTGTTTGATTGAACCCCCTTTTATGATTGATCAAGATAATGACTAAACCCCTTTTCCCTTGGAAAAATAACTACAAACCAATGCACTTAATCTAACATGCTAATGCAATGCAACTAAATTGTCACTAGCTTTTAGCAAAGAAATGCCATAGAGAAATATTTTCATCATTGAGCATTGTGGGACCAGAAAGCAAGTACAACCATCACTGACCACATCATGATGATATGAATACTGCCTTATATCACTTTTGGTAATCCTTTTAGGAAACTAGTACAATCCTCACTAGTTGAATGACCAACTATGGGAGTATGAATATCGGTTTCAACAAATTCAATGTTGCAATTGGATTTTGGTATTAAGATATGGAAGATCTAAATAGCCAAGGTATTTGTTTGCGTAAACAAACAAAGGTCAACCCTCCACCCTATATGAATGTCCTCGATGGTTCTTTGATGACCATGTCATTAGACGAATTCACATAAGTTGTTGGATCTCCCTCAAGACAGTCACTCAGAAAGAATAAAAATAATATCATGTCTCCATCATTTCCAATTTAGTCAAAACATCATCGATTAGCTAAAAAGCCGCAATAAAAAGCCAATAAAGATCATCAAAAAGCTTTGGTGGAAGAAAAGAAAATAATGAGTTTGGTGGCATGAGAGTATATTTGTAAACCAAAAAGATTTGGAGGGCTGGGAATAAGACATATTAAACATATCAACAAAGCTATTCTTGCTAAACAAATCTGGAGATTTTTTGGAGAAAACAAAGAATGGAACTCAATCTTGAAGAAAAAATACCTGTTTAATCATCCAAATCTTGAAGATTTTGCTCTGGCTCAAGAGGATATACAAGGATCTTATATATGGAATAACATATGGTATGCCAAGGAAATGATTGTTAAAGGGGTGAGGTGGAAACTTGGAGATGTTAGGAAAATCAAATTTTGGGAGGATTGTTGGCTAGAAGGGATTCCGCTCTCAAGTAACCAAGATTGGAATAGGGGATGGACATATGCAAAGCTACTATTGGTGAAAAAGTCTCTGACTATTGGAGGGGAAATAGATGGATTAATCTGGGGGAGATAGATAGGCATCTTGTTCCTATTAATAATTTGATGTAGATCTGGTATGTGAGAGAAGGAACTCAAGATGCTCTCATTTGAGATTTTAATCCTAATGGAAATTTTTTTTGTTTCTTCTGCTTATTCTCTTTTTCATTTTGGTGAGCATAGATCTCTTTGTTCTAAGGTTTGGAATAAATTTCTCATCCCCAAGATTAATATCTTCTTCTGGTTGTTATCGCAAATAAAAATCTTACTCTTGACAATCTTTATAAAAGGGGTTTTTGTTTGCCTAATAGATGTTTTTTTTGTATGGAAGATGCTAAATTATGTAATCATATTATGTTGCATTATTCCTATGCCCGCAAGGTGTGGGAAATCATTGTCAGTAATTTGAACTTGTGTTGGTTTTTCCCCCTAACTTGGCAGGATTTTATCATCCAATGAAGATGCTCCTTTCCTAAAAAGATGGCTAAAGTTTTTGGAACCTTCTTCTCCCTCACTTCAGTTGGCGTATTTGGAAGGAAAGAAACAACAGGATTTTTCGGGATGAGCAAGCAAAACCTGAGGCTACTTCCCTAGAGGAAGAAGATTTCAATTACAAAAAAGATGCATCCATGGGAGTTCTCCAAACTGCGAGGAATAGGGTAGTGTTGGCCTTCAATTTGGACAAATGAGCATTCCATGAAATTAAAGAACTGAGTCTCAAGTATTGTGTGTTGGATGCCAAATTTGATACTTTGGAGGAGACTGTGGACAAGATGAGGAATGACAAGGATGTGGATAATAACAGTGATAAAAGTTTCTTGATTGAGGGTGTGAATAATAATGAGATGCTGGAAGAGAAGATTTCAAATATTATTGAAGAGAAACTTCTTACCATCAATAGCAGAGTGAAAAGTAACGAGGAAATGCTTAGGAAGCTCTTGTCCCACAACAATGAAGGGTTAAAGGCGACCATCATAAATCACAATGTCTTGTACTCTATGTTGGAGGGGAATTATCGGGAAAATAATGTTATTGTGTTAGAAGATGAACTTGAAGGTTGTAGCGGTCAGGCTCCTGGGCCAAGAACTAGAACTAGAGCCAGTATGAAAAAAAAAAGATGGATCAACTTCCCAAGGATCTAGTGAATCTCAAAGACTCTATTCAGAAGATCCAGACTCTACAAGAGGCTGCTAAGGATTCCCTAAAGCTGTTGGACTAAGCCCGTGGGCTGGTTGTTCCTTTTTGTTGTCTACTGGTTGCTCTGCTGGAGGTTGTTCTTATTTTTTTGCTGGTAGTTTTAAGTGCTGATTTGTTTATCTTGATGGTTTCTCTGTGGGTCTGCCCAACCTTTGTGGTAGACATTTTGTCTATGTCAAACTTTTTAATGCTTATCTTTTGTTCTAGCTTGTAAAGGGTTTCGGGGCCCCTTCAAAACCTGATTTTACCTCAATAAAAAACATACGAATAAATAATGAAAAATACATCAAACTCAAACCCTCGACGACATACACATAAATGATGAAAAAAATTCAAACTACAACTAGGAATGAGTAGAAGTAATATTTACAACAACATTGAAATGTTAAATTCGAGCAGAGGTGCTACCTTGCACTAAAACTCTCAACAACCTGCTAAGCAATGATGGCCATTGGAGTTGTCCGCGAGAAGCAAAAAAGGATGTCACGGGGAAAACAAGACCCAAAACTATAGAAAAATGAGCATTTTAGGGCTATGGGGCTAGTAGGCGGTGACCCTAATAACGTTAGCAACGTGTCATTCGCCACATGGTTAAAGGTGCTGGGGTGTTTATGAATGGGGACTCGAATGATTTTAACGAGACACTGAACAATTTTTGGAAGCCACAAAATGCTTTAAATGGGGATGTTGAACAATTTATGGAAGCCCCATCCTAATGCTAAAGTGGCCAATGATAGCCGATCCACAATCGATTTGTTTTATAAGTAAATATTTTTATGTTTTAATTAAATATTTATTATGTTTTGTAATTAGGGGATTTATGTTTCTTTTTTGGTGAATGGTTAATGGTGCAAAAGGTAGTATGTTTTGGGCGGCACTTTGAAAAGGCTATTTTTGACTCTTCGATGCTTGATGATCTCTAGAGAGAGTTTCGTTAATACCTCGAAACCCAAAAATATTTTTCAAAGTGTTAACTTGCATACAAAGACAACCAATTTTTTCATTGTCAAAATCTGACATATAATTTAAACTCGAAATTAAGATCTATAAATATTGGTACACTTCCTCTACATGCCTGCATACCTATGGCGTATGACCTTGAAAGTAAACAAATGCTCTAGAAAAAGTGCTCAATGATTTGAGCATAAAGCGTGGGCAGGCTCTCTTAAAATATAGGGGCATATGGAAGGTCGGTAAGGGGTTTTGAGCGGCATAGGACCGCGCGAGGAAGTGGAATCGGGCAAAGTCACATGGAATGTTCGATGGACATAGGTGTATAGGGGATGCGCGTGAGAGACGTGTTTGGGGCGTGGGTGTGGAATGGAATGCTTCCAACTTCCAAACAACATCAGCGTCACCCACAATCACTGTGCCGTCTTTGTCGCCTCTCGCAAGTCAAGAGTCTCGCCTGACCCAATTCCCCTCTTTAAAGCGCCGCCTCTTCGTTCATCACAATGTACATTCATTCCAAATTCACACATCGTACGCCCACCCACATTCCCATTCACATTCCCATTACCACTTTGGCTCTCATTCCCCGCCCTCTGGGCATCTGGTTCAGCCTTATGAAGAGCGGCCTCGTCTTCTCGTCCCGGACTCAGCGCGTGCTGGTGCATCCCATGAGCAATCACAACACCAACAGCTCCAACAGCAGCAACAAGGATGGCGTCAATGAGAAGAGCCTTGAGGCGTTTCAGCGGATTGTGGGTGAGCGATTGGGTGCCCTAGCTGAGGATTCCGCTAATGGGGAAGCCTTGTTGTCCTTGGCCTGGGTGAGGCAGGTCTTGGAAACTGTTCTGAGCTGTGAGTCGGACTTCAAGATTCTTGTGACTCAGCCAAAGCCCCCGCTTTCCAAGGCCGAGGAGCGAATTGCAGATGATTTCTTGGAGCGCAGCGTTAAGGCCCTGGACCTCTGTAACGCCATCAGGGATGGCATCGACCATGTCCGCCTTTGGCAGAAGCATGTGGAGATTGTGTTGTGCGCGCTGGACGTGAGGCACAGATCTTTGGGTGAAGGGCAGCTCCGGCGCGCAAGGAAAGCCCTTGCTGACCTAACCCTAGCTGTTGATGACAAAGAGCCCTCCACTGCAGTGCTTGCTCAGTATCGGCACAGGTCTTTTGGGCGGCCTGTGGGATCTTCTAATGCTGCAGGGCACTTTCGTTCATTGTCGTGGTCTGTTTCTCGGACGTGGTCTGCTGGGCGGCAGCTGCAGGCCATGGGATCAAATCTCGTCCCGCCCAAGGGCACGGAGATTGCCGCTAGTAATGGGTTTTCCGTCCCGGCTTATACCATGAATGCTGTTATATTGTTTGGGATGTGGGCTCTCGTGGCTGCCATCCCTTGCCAGGATCGTGGCCTCCAGACCCATTTTTCTTTTCCCCGGACTTTCATCTGGGCCGCCCCCTTGCTCTCCATCTATGATAAGGTCATGGAGGAGTCGAGAAAGCGTGACCGTCGGGGCAGCTCTGTTGGGCTTCTGAGGGAAATTTCACAGATTTCTGCTTGCATACGTCATCTTTCCGAGCTCGTGGATTCTCCGCTGACGGACAACCAGGATCAGGAGGTCAGGAAGGAGGTTCTGCGGCTTATGCAGGTCTGGGCTACTGTGA
The DNA here is from genome assembly GCA_027943335.1 of Chamaecyparis obtusa. Lineage (NCBI taxonomy): Eukaryota > Viridiplantae > Streptophyta > Pinopsida > Cupressales > Cupressaceae > Chamaecyparis > Chamaecyparis obtusa. The sequence continues at coordinate 93,651 of BSBK01002524.1, read as the reverse complement.
AAGAGGGCCTCGACCCACTTGAGAGACAGGTCAGAGATCTCTTTCACAGAATTGTGAGCACTAGAACCGAGGTTCTTGATTCCATGAGCCGGACCATACCCGATAGGTGAGGAAAACATTAAACTGTTTTGTCAATGCTTCTCTACTCTCTGTACAGTTTTCCATGGGGATTGTATTACAATTAAGGAACGATCAAAAGAATAGGAGTCTGTGGGTGGCCAGTTGTTCCTAGACTATCCTTCGCGGGAGGGGAATATTCGAAAGAGGGAAAATTTGGTGTGGGGCTGTATTCTCCTGCAGGGCTGTCGTGATGTAAAGCAAGGATTGAAGGATCGGATTGATTTCTTTCAATCATCTGTTTTTTCTTTTTTTCTTCTTTTTGGTCATTTTCCTAAAAAATGTATTCTGCCATATAAACATGCATATATATAAAACCTTTATCAGTTGCTCAAATTATTACTTTTTTCGTTTGTCACAATGACCTGTTGTGCTGAACAATGGGATTTGGATCATTTTACAAGTTTGATTGTTGAATTGGTATTATGATTCAGCTGGACTTTTGTGCATTGCAAGTACCAATTCGAAATACTACTGTAATATAATTCCGAGTCCAAACTCTATTGTATTCTGGATGCTGTGGCATTCATCAGTGCAGGCAGTTGTTCTTTTCCTGATTATTGTAAGTTAAATTCCAGATGCTTACCTATTGCGAGTAACTATATAAAGTACATATTATTGTGCTGATAAATTGTAAATCAATTTCACAACCTTAAGAGTTATATCTACCATGCAAAATTATGGCATCTAGTGAAACAGCGCATACCTTGCAGAATTTGCGTCCAGTTTTACCTGCCAAATCGAACTTTGATGGTGGCAGTAACTTTAATGCCTTGTCTTTTAAGTTTTAATCATTCTTTCAAGGTGAAGCTTAACTAAGTGTGTTGCAGATCTTTATGTTATATCTGGTAAATATAAATTTGATTTGAATGCGCCTTTTTGTTTATCATTCTGCACGAACCAGCTCATTGCCAATTTTCTAGAGTAATAATGTATACTGACAAGGTAAAGACCACTAACGTGAATGATGGTGAAAGGGCGCACTACAATAAACACTCAGGATTAATGCTCCCTAGGAACACACCAATTCTCCCTGGGAACACTGGTGTAGTCCAGTCTCTGGGGTTATAATTCTATAGTTACTAGTTTGCAAAAGGTTAATCTTTTATGGTATATCCTACATATAACCTCTCAGATATGTAACCTCTTTAAATAATAATCTTTTGCTGAAATATATGGCTAAAAGTGAAAAATAGGGCCTAGAGACCGCCAATTTCCAGGTCTGGTGCATGCCCTTGTGATGCTAATTTGGACTTCCAAGTTTCCAGACTTCTGTGCTTTGCTAGTATTTGCTGATAACATTTAGGATCTAAAGATCTTCTTAAGAGGCAAAATATATTGATGTACGTGTCCTTACATGACAGTTGTGTCTCTATGTAACATATGCTTGGGTAGTGTTTCTACAGAGGGGTCCTTCCTAACATATTTCAGTGGATTCTGCTGGGAAATTTTTTAGGAGCTTACATATGTAGGTGGTCCTATGAATCTTGTAGCAGTGGGCAAGCTTAAAATTTTAAGCTTTGGAATTTTAGGAAATTGGTGGTGTCATGATTGATTTGAGCAACTATGAATGCTAAATAATGGTAAAAATGGAAAAATATTCCCTATTTTATTAGTGGGAATCTATAAATTGTAGATGGATGACACATGGCAGTGAAATCTTTTAAGCTAGCAGGAAATTTACAGCCCCGTCTTATAGGCATCTCAGGAAAATCTAAAATCTATAGAGTTTGGTGTCCCCTATTATCTTGAGCAAGATTTTAATTTATACAGCAACAATTTTTCTGGTCTCAAGGAACCCCAGCTCCATAAAAATTGTTCCTAATGCAGGTCCCATGGGATCCCTTCTTCAGGGATTGAACTCCTTTTGGGATAGTGATTAAATAGACTTACTAGCCTATGTACAAGTGAAAAACATTTAGCACCAATACCTTTTTGAAAGTTTGCAAACTTATCTTTGCTCAAAGTTTTGGTGAAAACATCTATAAGCTCTCATTGGATTGGTGTACAATGTGGCCCGATTTCTTTATTGAAGACATGATCACATATGAAGTAATTATGTGTTCTAATACACTTTGTGCAAAGTATGAATTCTAGATTCTCGGGAATGGTGGCCCCTATTTTCTTGGGCAAGATTTTTATTTATACAGCAACAATTTCTCTGGTTTCAAGGAATCCCAGCTGCATAAAAATTGTTCCTAATGCAGGTCCCATGGGATCCCTTCTTTAGGGATTGAACTCCTTTCAGGATAGTGAATAAATAGGCTTAGTAGCCTATGTACTAGTGAAAAACTTTTAGCACCAATACCTTTTTGAAAGTTTGCAAACTTATCTTTGCTTAAAGTTTTGGTGAAAACATCTATAAGTTCTCATTGGATTGGTGTACAATGTAGCCCGATTTCTTTATTGAAGACATGATCGCATATGAAGTCATGATATGTTCTAATACATTTTGTGCAAAGTATGAACTCTAGATTCTAGGGATTTGACTCCTTTAGGGATTGTGATTAAATAGGCTCGCAGGCATCTGATTATTGATTGTGTACAAATGAATAACATATAAATGCCAATACCTTTATAGCACTCAAAGGTTTGGTGAAAGCATCTGCAAGCAGCTCATTATTGCTGGACAATGTAGACCAATTTCTTTATAAGACGTTCACAAACAAAGTGGTGATGTGTTTCAATACACTTTCTGCAAAGCACGAGCTCTAGATTCTTGGACATATTCAACATATTTTGATTATCACAATACATAATTGTGGGTTAGGTTGTGGGTATGAAAGATTCTCATGAAATTTTGATCAACATTAGATTCCTAGTGATGAACAAATGATGAACCTACAACACAATGAATGATAACTTGTGATTAGAAGTCATTATAAGTTTGGATCAGCATCAGATTTCTAAAATCATCTTTGAATAAATTGCTTACTAATCTTTGAATACAAGGTTTGTGGAGCCTATTTTAAACCATATGGTGCCTTTTTAAGATGCCATGCAATATGTTCGTTTTGTCTTTCAATTTAACTAGGAGGGTGTGTGACATATACCTCCATAAAATCTCCAGTTAGGAATGCACTTTTGACATCCATTTCATGGATCTTCCTTTTCAGCTAGGAAGCAAATGCTATCAACATTCTAACCATGATCATGTTTACAATTGGAGCAAAGGTTTCCTTGTAATCAACACTTTTAATTTGATTGTAGCCTTTTAACTAGTAGTCTTGCTTTTATGCTTGTCAATTGAGCTGTCAGATTTGAAATTAATTTTGAACACCCATTTACAATCATGGCTTCTTTACTAGCAGGTAACATTACCAACTTCCACGTATGGTTTTGATGAGTTCAATCCATCTATTAAGTCATAGTACTTCGCTATTTTTCATCTTTTATCACTTCCTCAAAAGTGCTTGGTTCAGAAGCATTTGCAGCAGTTGTCATCAATGTACAATTGACCTCATAGCCCCTGCAATCTGATGCGTGTTTTGATTGCTTTTTTTATCTCCTTAGAAGAACATTAGGTTGTGGAGTGGACAACAAGCTTTGAATTTAGCTTGTCATTTCCTTGTCTTTCTTCTCTTGACTCAATAGTGCTGTTTAGCTCTGGTTCAACCTTGTGGGTGAGTATGATCATGTATTGTTTGTCATATTTCTCTTCTAGCAAAGCTACAAGGTAAACATTTGGAAGATGATGTTCTTCCTTGACAATGATTTCTGTAGGGATATGAAGTTTATTCGCCTTGGTATCATACAATAATAGGCTTCACAGAAGTCATCATATGCAAGAAGGATGCATTTTTACTCTTCTCTTCTAACTTTCCTATCTTCTCTAGAGTCGTCATATACAACAAGGATGTATATTTTACTCTTCTCATTGAACTTCTCTATCATTTCTTTTGGAATCTGCCTATAGGCGGTGCTCTCAAAGATTCTTAAATGCCCAACTGACAGGTTACTACTTGACCTGCTTTTTGAGGGGATGCTTTTTAAGCTTTCATTGAAAATCTAGTTGATCACATGATCCACAATATAGTTACTACTTGACCTGCTTTTTGAGGGGATGCTTTTTAAGCTTTCAGTGAAAATCTAGTTGATCACATGATCCACAATATATAATAATTTGTAACACGTGATGACCTGCAAACAATTCTCCCAAGTTATTGACTGTGTACTGTTTACAGCTGTGGCAGACCCCAAACACTTGCCAAAAATGAAGATTCTATCTTCAACACAATTGCAGCCCCTGGATGAGAGTGCTAAAGGGAGTGAAAGTGGTTATATCTGCTGGTTTTGTCATCAAATCAGCTACAGAACATTGGCGCAGAAATATAACAGCAGAAGGAGCAATGCTTCAAACTGCCAAAGGCTTCATATGGCACAAAGGAGGGCTCAAAACCCATGACACCCATAATCTGACCACATTCTCAGAATAGGGAATGAATGCTACGAAGTAAAAATAGCAAGCATCATAACTCAATACCCCACACTTAGATAGTTTAACTACCCTCTTTGAAAAGTCATTTTGTAACAACCTTAATGCACTGACAGAAACTGATGGAACTAAACTGAAAATGCCATCAAATGTTATTAATTTTTCATTGCTAATTATTCCCACAGTGTAAGCCCCACCCGCTAAAGAGGCTTTTGTTTTCAGGCCATCGGGAGAATTAAAGGATTGGGTTCACGGGCTATTGCAAGATGAATTAATGGAAATGTGAGATTACAAGTCCTTGCTTCCTGAGATTGCTTGCCCACAAACAGTGTAGCATTGGATTTGAATCAAATATTTATTACATATAGTTGTGAATCATTCATAATGTAACAATGTGTCTTGATTACTATGTTATATTTCTCAAGCTGTCAATATTACGAGTCATGGGGTGAGCAGGCACCTAAATTGATGAGCAAGACATCATCATTTTTGACTTATTTGTAAGCATCTGCTGAAAACAATTTATAACTTTCATTAGCATTTTAATATCCACATCAACCAATAGTCTCTTGTTTACCTTCATTCATTTCTTCCTTTTTGGAGTATTGGTGCACTCAATCAACCAGGAGGATTGCAATAATAACAAACCTTTCTTTTCCTTTGCTCACAAAAAGTTGTTTTTTCCATTAGGGTTCCTTGCCCTTGAACTTAGAGGCAAAATCATTTGCCAATTCAGCTTATCATCTCTATTAAGCATGTCTTCATGTTGCAATAGGAAACCTCTAGAGCTTTGAGTTAATAGAGTAGTCAGTTTTGCACGTAACATGAATGTAGTCTTGAAATTCTCAGATGAGATCTTCATTGTTAATAGTCTCTCTTGAATCAATGAAATAATTTAAAATTCTCTTGAGCTTTGAGAGATGCTTAGTTACTGATCCGTACATTCTTAGGTTGTATGACTGAGTTTGGGGCATGTGTGCACTTACATCATCCTTGTGTTCAAAGATTGTATTGATTGTATCCCAAACTTCTTTGATGTGGTTTTGATCCACACATTCTTTTTAATCAATCTACAGATTATAGACAAGTCTATCAAAACCGGTGGTTGGTGTGATTTATTGTCAAATTCTTTTTTGAGACAAGTCTCTGTCGGATGTCTTTTTGTAGAGTTCCATTGCCAATAGAGGTGGGGTCTAACAAGAGAAAAATGTCTTTCATCTGATAAAGCCTCTTTTTTCATAATTATTTGCACTGATCAATGTAACTGAGATGGCAACCATTATATTATTTGCTATTATTTAATTTAAAAAATGCTACTTTTAGGTAATGCGTGTGACAAAAATGTGCCGAGATCCCTCAAAACTGAAATCCTTATTTATACAAAATTTTTTTATGTTCTTTTCTTTTTTTAGGAACAACACTGCAAAGAAATGCAAACTCTGCTATGTTTGCTTTGAAAAAAATTCCTGATCTATCATATTAGAATTTTGATGAATGTTTGGAGATTTCTGAACTTTTAAAAAAACTTTTGGTCATTTCCATTATTCCATATAGCAATATCTAGTGGTGACTTTTTCTGTCTCGAGATTCATTTTATTTTTATCAAATTTTCTGTCCAATTTGAAGGTTTGTAAGGCATATACAGTGAAAAACAGCATATTGATGTTTACTTGTTTCAATACAGAATTTGTTCTAGAAAAGAAATTTGCACAGCATTTTAAATTTAGCAATGACCTTTGCTATCAATGTTACTACCTTATTTTAACATGAATTGTTGAATTGGAGAGGTTTGAATGGATTTGCTCTATATATTTTAGGGTTCCAAAATCCTTTAAAAAGGCAAAATATGTGGACAGATGCATGTCTACATAATAGCTTGCGAGGATTGCAATTAAAATAGAGTTTATTTTTCCAACTGTATTAGGTAGAATCATATGAAAGTCAATGCAGTTATCCTCATCCCTGAAGAATTTACCTTTTGTTCCGCAGTCAGCTGTCTACATTTTTACTGTTGACACTAGTCCAGTCCAGAACTTAACTTTTTAGAAGTAAATGCAATTATCCTTTACCTGACACAAATATAGATTCCAACTTTATTAGAAGTTAATGCAATTATCACATTTTTACTGTTGGCAAAGTCCAGAACCTGACTTATTAGAAGTCAATGCAATTATCCTTACCCTGATGACTTTACCTTTTATTCTGCAGTCAACAGTCTTTGCCAGTCAATTATGTTTTGCAAATATGGATTCCAACTTTGTTCAAAGTTAATGCAATTATCCCTTACTTTGATGACTTAACCTTTCAACAGTCTACATGTTTAAGATTGGCACAACTCCTGAACCTGACTTAGAAGTCATTGCAATCATTCTTAACCTGATGACTTTACCTTTCATTCTGAAGTCAATGATATTTTTACTGTTGACTCAAATAAAGATTCCAACTTTGTTAGAAGTTAATGCAATTATCCCTTAACCTGACGACTTCACCTTTCATTTTACAGTTGAAATCTTATATTTTCACTGGCACAAGTCTAGATCCTAGCTTTTTAAAAGTAATTGCATTTATTCTTAACTGACCACTTTGCCTTTTGTTCTGTAGTCGACAGTCTGTGGCAGTCAATTATGTTTTAAGTGTTGGCAGAAATATAGAACTCATCAGTTTAGAAAGTTATTGCAATTATCCTTTACCCTGACGACTTTACCTTCTATTCTGAAGTCAACAGTCTATGTTTTTACTGTTGGCACAAGTCTAAAAACCTAACTTCAAAGAAGTTGATGCAATTATCCCTATCCTGATGACTTCTTCACCTTTTGTTCTGCAGTCAACAGTAGGTGGCAGTCAATTATGATTTTCACTATTGGCACGAGTTTTGAACCTAACTTTTTTACAAGTAAAAAATGCAAACTTATTCAGAAGTCTTGGTTTATGTATATTTGTTCTATGAGTTTTTTGTGCTGTATGATAATGCCTATTTTATTGTATGAGTAAAAACTGTAAAAGTAATAAGTAAATTATTAAATTTGCATGTGTCATACCCTCATGACACTGAAAATGAACTGTACAAAATTACTACAGACAATTATATGTTTGTTGTATACCCCAACTAATTGTAATTGGGGCTTTTCCCTACTGGGGTGGGTGTATAGAAAACAGTGATACATTTTAGATGCTCTGTAAGTTCTGGGCAGCATGCCGTTTTGTGAAAGCCACATTTTAGATGCTCTGTAAATTTTGGGCAGCATTTGTGGGATCCCAAAAGCTACATATTAGATGCTCTGGAAATATTGGATAGCATCCCAAAAGCCTTAGCAATTACAATTTCTATAATCACAAATTTTGCAGAAATCACATGTTGATGTAGAACTGGTAACATTGTAAGTACCAATCTGTGGCATTATCTTTAAAAATGTTTCGAGTGTTATGCCCACCTGAATAATAGCTTCCTCTAGTTTTTTATTTTTGATAAATATTTCCGTCAACTGCCTATGGGCACAGAGTGTATTTTTCATGTTATTGGATGTAAATGACTATTTGTCTGTATTATAGCTCTATTTGGTTTCAGACTGAAGGAGAACACTTGCAAACATTCTCCAATGGATTAGTAGCTGAAGGATATCATGTGCTTCGTCTTCCTAGAAAGTTTTGTACATTACTAATTTGATTTGAACTCAAATAATTTAATAAAACCATTTCTTGTTTGTCTACATTTATATGTCGATGTTATGTTTTCTTAAGCTTCTGTACAAAATTACGTTTGTTTTGGTGTTTCTCTGAGTCTCTTAGACTGGGATGGGGGATTAGGAAGGAGACGGGCAATGGGCTGTTGGCAATAGAGGTGTTTTCCCAGATTTTTGGGATGTTGAGGGAATAGCAACTATAAAATTGATATTCAAAAAATTAATTGAAAATTGAAAAACAATAAAAGAGGTTGCAATTTTTCATTAAGTAAAAACAATATGAATAAAGAAGCTGAAATTTATTAATGTTGAACTGCTTCATGACATTTTGCAACAAGAAATCGCTTAGGCAATCTACATGTAAAAAATCTATAAGCATTTTCACTAAGATAACAATATTTAATTTCTTGCTATCTAACTCGACTGTGCCTTCCTCGTGGTGGATCCCTGGTGCTTGTGCTGCTTCGCAGTGTGGAGGATTGTGTCATAGCTGCACATGGTTTGACTGATGACCCTCTCCCAGTGGTGATTTCGGTGATGGTGTGAATATGTCTGATGTGAATGTTTCTGTTGCTCGCATCTCTGTTCTTGTGGATTTTGTGTGCAATGCTCAATCTTTTGTGGTTGTGGTGATCTCAGAGGCCCCTAATTCTTGTTGCTTGTCCCAATGCGGTAAAGTATGACCCATGTCCTGCTCACATCCGCCCTTGTTTTGGTTTGTGGGTATAAGGTGATTGATTATGAGAATTTTTATGCCCATACAAGTCAAAATACGTAGATCTAATAATTTTTGGTCTACTGTTTTAGACCTACAAAAATGGGGTTTGGAGTCCTAGAGGCCTCATATTGGTGGTTCAATTGAGTTGTATCCTTAGGCTAGGAGCTTCTTGATTGTTGGATTTTTGTCTTCTGGATGATATGGAGGTTGTGCAGTATGGCTGGTTGTTGATGCGGTTAGAACATTCACTCTCTTAAACTATAAATTTTTTTCAATCCTATGATGGAATCTCTCACTGTCATGGCAGTTTGGGTGAAGTTGCACAACCTCCCCAGTTTTGGGATGACTCTTGCGTTGAGGACATCAACAAACTATTGGTCACTTTTTGAAGGTGTGATCCACTAATTTTGGCCATTCTATTATTGCCTATATCTTGGACGATGTTGACATTTCCAATGCTCTTCACAGGGAGCTTGTTTTGATTGTTTTGGATAGGCAACGAACTTGAGTTATTATGAGAGCCATCGTTTTGCTACCAGACGTCTGGCTTGCTTCTGAGTGACCTTGCTCTCAACTTAGGACTATGGGTTTAGCTCCATGGTGGGAGGATTCCCTCCTCGCCATTTGACTATGAATACTAATGTCCTTAACCCTTCAGTGGGCAAGGATTCTTGTCCTCTCTTTGGTGATGTTCACATTTCTCCTCCGGTGGCTTCCCTTGGGGTTGGTAAGCCCTACGTGCCTTAATAATCCCCTACTGAGGATTCTCCTTGGAAAGCTTTTTTGGTCTCTCATGTATTATATTTTGTTCCTGGTGTTGTGGATTTGCTCTTGCTCAATCTGTGTAGATAAACTTAGCTACTGCTTTGGTTAGACTTTCTTCCTCTTTGCAGGAGGTGAACCTAGTTGAGCTGATAGTGGACTCTATCCACTCCTTGATTGGATGAACTTGAAAATGATGTCTTCCTATCCGCTCCTTGTATAAATAAGGAGAAGTCTTACTAAATTTGTTTGAAATTCATAACTGGGTGTGGATTATGAGGAAAGGAAAATGGTATTGAGGAAAGGAAATGGTATTGTGTATTAGTAGCTCGTGTTTCTTTAATTTGATTGTGTTTGTGAGTTTTTTGCATTAACATTTTGGATCATACTCCGTGATCCATCAGGAGGAAAGAGAGCATATAGGATGTGAGTTACGAAGAAATGGTATTGTGTATGTCAATTGATATATAAGATTCCAAGCCCTTTCAAAACCTATTACCCTATTACCTTTATTCAAAAACAAAATTATTCTAAATCAATTGATTGTAACCATAGTAGCATTAATCAATAATTGAGATTGAATTCTACATTAAAAATATAAATAAAATTTCATTACTCCAGCCCAACACTTTTTTAACTTTTCAAAAGCTTTTAGTAGGGGATGGTTTGTACATCTAGTTCTGGCATGTACATATTTTTCAAAAGCAATCAACCCACATAGGGCTGTTCTAGACGCTGGCCCGTGTGAGAGTGCTACTAGGGGATGGCTTTTGCTTATTTTAGTTTCTAAAGTCCCTGCAGAAGTGGGGTCAAAACGCTAGGCTTATTTTTCCACAAGCCGCATATCTTGAGTTTTCTTGTTGGTCATACACTTTTTTCCCACACGTCTGTTATATATATATATTCCCCACACGTCTTAATGTATTCTAGATGTGTTATATATATATATATATATATATATATTTAATGATCTATTATAGCTAATATTATGTCCCGGTTGTTTTGAAATTTGTAAACAAAGGTTGGAAGTACAAGAATGAAAGGGGATATTAGAAAATAATTTATAAAATAAAATTTTCAAAATCTCTTAAAGAGATTTCAATTGTATTTTTAACTTAACTCTTGTTTTTGTTAGTGTTAATTTTAGATTAGGTTAGGATTATTAAAAGTGGTTAATTTGATCTATAATTTTTTATAGATATTTAAGAAAGAAAACACTTTATTTGGTAGTCTCTTAATTTCATTTCATTTTTTAATATGCAATTTTTTTGGGTTTAATCTTTGTTCTTTCATTACAATGTTATTGAACTAACTCATTAGATGTTGAATAGGCATATAATGTTAGGGTTTCATATATATATTTTAATTAAAGCATGTTATGGTGAACCTCTATGCTTTCACTAGAATCTACAAATTGAAAATTAACTTTTTGTTCTTGTTATTTCTTTTCTTTCAATTAATTAAATAATTTTTATTTATTATTTAATTAATCTAACTATTTTTATTAATTAAATGATTTTTACTTATTTAATTAATCTATCCTCTATTCGTTATCTTCAAGTTCATTATAATGATTATTTCAACTATTTAATTAGCTAACATTTTTTCTATAATTAATTTTATTGTTTCAATTGATATAATTATTCACCTCTTTCAAAAAAAAGAAAAATTTGTAATTTATTTACTCTTTTTTTCTCACACAAGTTAAGTAATTAAATATATTTAATCATTTCCACTCTCTAGTTACTTATCTACTACTTTGTTATCCTATTCTCTCTATCTTGAGCCTCCATTTCTCCTACATGATCTTAATTGTTGATCTCTTTCTATGATGAATTCAAACTTAACCATTGTAATGTCCCCTTTTGGGAGTTGCCCTAATTTCTTACCTAAAATCACAAATTCCATTAAAATAAGAATTCTAAGATGGTTAGAGATATAACTTTACCAAAAATATCTTTTTGCAAGTTAATTCCTTATTTGGGTCCTGCAACACCAAAAGGGAACCGAAACACAAACACATATATATATATATATATATATATATATATATAACATGATATAATCTATCTTATACATTTATAACTTGATCAAGGGAGTTCCAATCCATATATACTCTACCTAAGGCATTTTTACGAAAGAATATACAGAACTTGATTGTCCTTATATTACATATAAAATCACATGCAGAAACTTGAGATGTTAGTATGTAATGCAGAGTTTATACATTTCAAGTACATATATAAAATGAGATTATTATGTGGTATTTATTAAGCCAATAGGCTTTTTTATGGGCATAGCCCATTGACGGAAAAGTGTCAACTGACGAGAAAGTGTCAGCTGACCAAAAAATGGGTAAAAAATATAACCGGAACAAAAAGAAACAAGGGAAAAAAATATAACAAAAAAGAATTATATAATTTTAAAAGTGGTGGACAATATTATATTATATTATAACCAGCATCTTTGATTTTTTTCTTAACAACCATTGTTTTTAACAACTATTTTTTTGGCAAAAGGCCTCAACTCGATTATTTTGGGATAAAAAGGCATAAGGGGTAATATTTTTAATATGCTTGCTGACTGTGTTCTACTTCCCTATCACTCAAACCAGCTCAAGTCCTATATTCTCGTGTCCACTCAACGATTAGTTGAAACAAATGAACAAGGAGTGGACAAGTAAACGTGGCGATGTTGAAAACCGTTTTCATTGTTGATAGCATTGTTAACTGTTGAATGATGGCTTTTGAACCAATGATGGATTTTGACAAACCATGGCTCGCAAAAACTATTGAAGTCATCACCACAAGAGATCTCCGAATAGAAAATGCTCCAGTCTAATATCATTAGCCAACAAGGTCGCTACCTTGTAGAAATGGCATTAGCCATCCAAATTTATTATAATGCATTGATCAGACACGAGAAAGGTCTCAGGTGGGGTGATTTGTTGATGTGGCCCCCCCAAAAAGAAAGCCTTTGATTGAAGAAATTATGTGCCTGCCAATAAAAAATATGCAGATCTAGCTGATGGTTGATTTGCATAAGAGATAATAGAAGAATCATATGTGTATAGGTCAGCTGAGGATTTCACAGTGGACTATGAAACGGTCTTGAGCATAGTAAACAAAAGTTCAATTGTAAGTGGAATATTACCATGGTGTTTTGTTACAGGGTGGTCCCACAATAGTGAGTCCCACTTTTTGGCCAACTTTGACACAGAGATCAACATTCTGAGAAAAAATTTCACTTTCAAACACATGTTGCCGCAAAACTATTAGGAATTTGAAGATGATGTAAACTAGAGTCTTCTAGAATTTTCTTTCTAGTTTCTAAATATTTTTTTTTTTTAAAAAAAAATTCATTAAAATTCATTTTTTCTTCTCCTTCGAAAAGTGGTTTGCGTGAAAAAACTATGTTTTTAAGGAGTTACTATCACTTGGATCAACATAATTTTTTTTTAAAATATGATAACGATGTAATTTTTTCTTGATTATATTTGCAACTTCAATATCTAAAGGATGCAATTGGTTTTATTCATTTTGGGTCAATATTTCATAGTTTATTAAGTTCTAAAGTGACAGTAACTGTAATTTAGACATAAGGTCACTTGGATCGCTCTAACTTGATCTGTGTATATCGAAATTCATTTTTTTTTTCTTCATAAAAAGGTAACACAAATACGCTTTTCCTACATATTTTTTATAATTTACTATTTTTCCCGAAGTTTTGAAGACACAAGTCGTTGAATGACCAAACAACTTATGTTTAGTTAAAGTAATATTTAAAAGTGATAATGAACTCAATATGTATTAAAATTATATTCATTAGAAAGTTTGTTCCGAATAGCATCGTTTGACATCGTATGTTTGAAAAAATCATCTTGTTTGGTCCTTGTTCCAAACCTCGAAAGACCATTTTTTTGAAGTTTACTTATTTTCTAAGGGCAAAATTTCAGTTTTGGGGTCTTTGCGTGAAGACCCCCTTCGCTCGAAGACACTTGAGGGGCTTCGTGTGAAGACCCTTCGCATGAAGCCACTCAAGTGAAAATTCTAGCGAAGAAACACCCCGCCAAAATTTTTCCCTGGGTACTTCATACAAAGTGTGTACTTTGAGCGAATTCGGCTAGTGAATTTATTTTGTAAATTTTTTTTAGAATGATATAAAACTAAAATATTTTGTTTCTATTTTATACCAAATTGCAATTAATAAATTCACATTTTCTATTATTGAAGACATTTTTTGTAGGAGGATTGCTATTTCTATTTTTTCAAAGGCATAATTTTGGAGAGGAGAAATATTATATTAATTTATTTTTTGAAGAAGAGAATTTTTATTGGCGATCTTGTGGAAGACATTTTTTGGAGAGAAGAAAAGGGGAACAAAAAGGGAAGACAAAGTAAATCTTCTAGAAAAAGGTCACCCAGTACTGAACAAAGAAATCGTGAAGCTGCATTGACATATTATCATAAAACTAAAGAAGCTGAAAGACAAGCTGAAGTAGGAGGGTCAAGTCAAGTCAAAGAATTGCACATTGAAGAAGGGTCGGGATCACTCCCTATGGAAGCTCAAACAATTGATGTTGGAGAAGGGTCAAGATCACGTGCTCCTACTGGTATGGATGAACTTTTAAATTTAGCTCAAACTTTAAAGAGAAATATTAATTATAGAAACTTAGATCATTTACTTACAATGGATGTGGAGAATTTGAGATCATTTGCTAATGTTCAACCCTTAAGTCTTGCTAAGAAGAGATCAATCAATATGACAGCAAGATAAATATTGGTTAAATTTGATAATTTTGAAACATTTGAACAAGCTCAATTGCTTTTAGTTGTACTTATAAATAAAAAGTTGGAAGGGGCATTAAAATTATTGGGTATAGACACAACATCAAAGAAGAGAAAATTTGTTGACATGCAAACTAATATGATTGAAAATCTTAGGAAAGGTTTGAACCAGCTAGGGAAGTGATCTCGAACTAAAGATAAGACTATTACAAGAAAAGTTATGTTGACATCCATTGTAGGTAACACTATGGGACGAAAAAGACATATATCTTTAGTTTTATCTCAGTTTGGTTTTAATAGGAAAATAATATCATGATATGTTAATAGGAGAATACTTTTGAATGATAGCACCTTGGAAGGCAATTGGGAAATCATGTGTAGAGCTCCTCATTCTGATAGGATTGATGAAGGAATATAATTTTTTGTCACATTATTTTGGAATGATAATAGACGTCCTTCATCAAACAGTAGAGATGTTATTAGACATAGAATTTCAGCTAATCAATATGAATATCATACGAAACATTGGTTGGACACAACACAACATGAAATGTATGTGTCATTTTGTAGTTCAAATCCTAATATAAAGATTGGGCAAACATTGTTTGAAAGATTGAAGCCATATTATATCAGGACAAACAAAGTGTTTAAAACTTGTTGTCGTTATCATATTGAATTTGATCTCCACTATCAGGTTTTTTGAAAGTTTGTGGAAGACACTTATGGTTTTGAAAATGCTCCTCCTACTAGACGAAGTGAGTTCATCTCATCCATTTTATGTGACAAAAGAGATGATGTAGTTGGGCAAATAAATTGCATAAAAAGAATATGTCAAACATGTGCTGATTTGTCTCTTTTTCCTTTGAAAAATAAAAATATTGATGTAACAAAGATGATGAATTTAAAGAGGTACAAATATGTAAAAAATGAAACAAAATTTGGGAAAGAATCCAAAAGGTTAGAATATGTTGAAGAGGAGATAAATGTTGGAGTATTTATGGAAAAATTTAAAATTTTTATTCAACCCTACATTCATCATGCTTTTTTTGCAAAGTGGCAAACACAACAATTCCAAACACTGAGAGACAATTTCCCTCTTGGAACTATTGTATCAGTTGTTGATTTTGCAGAAAATTATTCATTTGTTCATCAAAAGACAATTCAATTGCAATACTATTTTCAGAGAAAATTACTATTATGGTACATGTGTGTTATCGACATGCACAATTAGATTTGGATGGTATTCAGAGCACATTTGAAGCACGGGTCATCAAGAAGGAATATCATTTTTATATAAGTGATGATAGAGAGCATGACATTCATTATGTAGAATACTGCTTCAATAATGTTTTTTGCAAATTTGAAAGAAAGAGGTATAAAAATTGATAAACATTATGTTTGGTCAGATGGATGTGCTACACAATTCAAATCATCGAGACCATTTTATGCACTATGTAGATATCATCATAATGAAAACATACCACATGTTTGGAGTTTCTTTGAGAGTGGACATGGAAAAGGTGAACATGATGGTGCTGAAGCTTGCATCAAAAGTGCTATACAAAAGTATCAAATGAATTATAAAGGAGTTCATATAAAAAATGCACATGATGTGGTTGAATGGTGCAAGACACATTTCACACCAAATGAGAATGACACGTCATTAGGCTTGACTCAGGCAGTGCCACATAGAAAATTTTGGGAGATAAAATGTATGCACACATTTTTAAATTATTTGAAAGTGTTTAAATTTTTTATGATATTCTTTATTCAAATTATATTTATAGAATGTATTATATATGCATTTGTTCAGGTGTGCATATAAAAATTATGCATGGTTGCAATAGGATAGAAAAGATGCGATCTTTGCATTCAGTTATGAGTACGAATTGTCACAATTGGATGTTGAACACTAGGGACTACTCATGCTTTTGTTGTCACTCGCATTGCCGACAATTATGAGGAATGTATCAATCAAGACTGTGGATATGTAGGCGCATGGAATCTAGTGCCACTAGTTGTTACTGATACATTTGATAGAGATGAAGATGAAAACTTCGATGATGTCTCTTTGATTTCTATTGATTACGATCATATCTTAAGATTGGTCAAAATTGGTAAGTACATATATTTCACATTATATGGTACATTGAGCTGCATGTATAGATAGATAGATCTATAGATTGAACTAAGTAAATTTTAAGATCTCACACATGTATATATAAATTTACTATGCAGGAGATGTCTTTGCAGTGTTTGCTGAGCGTGGAAATGTAGGAGTTGGTTATTATTTATTGCATTGTATTGCAGAGAAGATGAAGTTACTTGAACCTAAAGAAAGTGATGGAATGTTGTTCCCCATAGGTTTGTACATTATTTACATCAATATATTAAACTCAATTTGTAAATTTTAAATTTTAACCTTTTAACAAATTTCAAATTTAGTTTGTTTAAATTTATATATTGTTAAAATTTGTGACCACAGGTTCTGTTGTTTTAGAGGGAACATATTTCAAGAAAATCAAAGTAATTCAACATGGTATTCACTTTGTTGATTACCAACCAGACAATAAGGTGTTTCAATATAGTCACCTAGTAGTTGCCACATCCATTTGTCTCCATACAGTTAAATCTTAACATGGACGTCGTAAGTGGAGACTGGATAGTGAGGATCATGAGAGAATATTACATGTTCTCCATGAAAGGTTTGAACCACTTGAGTTGGTCTAAAAAGTATAATATGTATACCTATTTCATGTGTTAGGACCTACTTGATATCTCTGGATTAAATTTCATTATACTTTGTTTATATATTTAAACATACGATGGACTATAATTTGTTGATATATGATGGACCTATTTGATGGTTCAATGGTTTTAATATATAGAATTTTATATGTATACTTTGATTATTTAATGATTTTTATAGATTGCATATTAGTTAAAATTTTTATGTATGCTTTGATTATTCAATGATTTTTATGATACTTTTTATGATGCTTATGATTTCTAGATCCCCTTAAGACCTCCCCTTAAGACACTAAAAAATGATGAAATTAGTTAGATTACTTATGACACGTGTTAGTTCTAGATTTAGTTAGAATAGTTATTGTCCATTACTTACATGTATTAACTAGTTATTTTTTATGATATTAATTCTAGATCCCCTTAAAACGTCCCCTTAAGACCGCTTATTAGTTAAAGATCCCCTTAAGACACTAAAAAATGATGAAATTAGTTAGATTACTTATGACATGTGTTAGTTATAGAATGATTTAGAATAGTTATTGTCTATTAGTTATATGTATTAACTTGTTATTTTTTATGATATTAATTCTAGATCCCCTTAAGACCTCCCCTTAAGACACTAAAAAATGATGAAATTAGTTAGATTACTTATGACATGTGTTAGTTCTATAATTAGTTAGAATAATTATTATCCATTAGTTACATGTATTAACTAGTTATTTTTTATGATATTAATTCTAGATCCCCTTAAGACCTCCCTTTAAGACTGCTTATTAGTTAAAGATCCCCTTAAGACACTAAAAAACAATGAAATTAGTTAGATTACTTATGACATGTGTTAGTTCTAGAATGAGTTAGAATAGTTATTGTCCATTAGTTATATGTATTAACTTGTTATTTTTTATGGTATTAATTCTAGATCCCCTTAAGACCTCCCCTTAAGACACTAAAAAATGATGAAATTAATTAGATTACTTATGACATGTGTTAGTTCTAGAATGAGTTAGAATAGTTATTGTCCATTAGTTATATGTATTAACTTGTTATTTTTTATGATATTAATTCTAGATCCCCTTAAGACCTCCCCTTAAGACACTAAAAAATGATGAAATTAGTTAGATTACTTATGACGTGTTAATTCTACATCCATCTAATAAAATCTAATAAAATCATATCATCTAATCAAATAAAACTATCTAATCAAATAATGTAATCAAATCATATATCATCAAATCAAAACATCAAATCAAATAAAATCAAATCATCTAATCAAATAAAACCATATAATCAAATCATCTAATCAAATTATATATCATCAAATCAAATCATCCAATCAAATCAAATCAAATCAAATCATATTATCATCTAATCAAATATATGTCTCTAATCAAATATATGTCTCGAATCATATATGTCTCTAATCAAATATATGTCTCGAATCAAATATATGTATCTAATCAAATATATGTCTCTAATCATAAACTAAAAATATCAAACATATACTAATGACATATATAATGAGTCTTAAATAAAAGATATGTGCAACATGTCCTAAACTAGGGAGTCATCTAGGTGCATGTGAACATAGCGACCCTCTAAGCGACTGCCACGAGCATCCTTTGGCTGTGAGGCAGCAACTGATCCCTATGAATAGACATGCATGTATATATAATAATAATCTAAAATAATTAAAATATTATAAATGCATGTTTAAACTTACATATTTTTAAAACTTACCTGACCACTATTAGGTGTCACATTTGCTAAATCCCTCCTATGAAAAGCATCCTTTGGCTGTGAAGCAACAACTGACCCCTGCAAATTTAGTACAACAATTGGTTATATACATGTGCATAATATATGTATATTATGTAAAGGACTTAAAATATATAAATACATGTGTACACATGCATGCTTAAACATACATATATCTAAAACTTACCTGACCACTAGTAGGTGTCACATCAAATGGATCTTTCATATGAAGATTCTCCGAGCCCACACTAGAGGTAACATGCTCTGCTAATTGTGCTTGCAAAATATTATACATTGAACAAACATCAATACACACATCTACAATTAATTATTCACTAAAATTCTTAAGAAAAGAGAAAATAAAACTTTATATACCTGGGTATCAGGAGCAGGAGGATCATCAGCGCGCTGCACAGTCATATCATCAACTGAAACTGCATTACCCACACCACCTTTAGTCCTGAACCTCTCTAGTAATGAGGAGTGTAGGGGTGACACTAGCTGGGAGGAGAGTGATGTAGAGCCTGAACCATCAGGATGCAATAACATATCCATAAATGATCCAACATCAGTGCTAACGTCCACTTGACCCAACCCACGCAACTGATCATCAAATGTGTCTAGGCCCTCAGTGGTGATGTGTACATCTCCAACCTGTATACCTGGCTCTACAGCTGTAGAGTGATCTGTGGGTGCCGAGTGCTCTGCACTATGCTATACCTGACTAGATGGTGCGTCTTGTGTCGGTGGAACTACAGGACCCCGTGCAAGTCTGATGACATCCCTGACTGAATGTACTAGGATCCTCTACATGTCAGCAATATAAGAATAGGACTGCAGGAGATCCTCCAAAAAGTAAAGGGCCATATCTAAATGACTATGATGACCCGAAAGTGTTCGTATCTCTCCAGGTGTAGGAAGACCTGCAGCTCTATATGTCTCATCAGTCACACTTGCAGTAATACTATATGAAGCCTCAGAAGATGATTTGGCTCTACTCGGTCTAGTCAAAATGTATCTGCCCACTGAATTTGAATTGATGGATGTGGCTGCATAAGCAATCTATCCCATACTGTCCACTATTGCCCTCTAAGAAGCAATGATTACTCTACCTGTAGTAGCATCCATCACCGGTGCCACTGCCGAAGTCTTGTGCCCAACCATCTATCTATGAAGCTATACAACTCGATCAGACCTACGATATTGATCGCAGTCTGCAACCCTACCATGCCCCTGACCATGATATGCTGAAAGATCTAAATAGTTGACCCTGAGTCCCAAACAAAACTCAATGTACAACTGCTGTACAAAATATAAAGGAATATGGTCGTTATTAGGATAATGACCATGTGCTACAAGAAACCAAGGCTATATAATGCATGCAATCTAAGGAATGACACACTGTGTGATCTGATATGCCCTCATAGTGGGCTTCCCCTCATAATGTGGGAAAACCTCTTATTTTATGATTTCCTTGGGGACATGGCTCTGAACCGTCTCCAAGGAAACATCGCTCGAGACCTTGGCCCTCAACTCTCAAAAAATAGTCTCAACTACCTGAGGCATGAAGGAGTGAGATCTTAATCTAGCTGACATCTCTTCCAAACTGGTCAATACACTGATGCATGTATCTCTATATATACTATCTACTAAAGATCTATGGATGGACTCTCTAAGTCGAGCCATCTCTGTGTCAACAGTCTGAAAAATGGACGCTATATCAGGAGTGCAAGGTGCATCCCGAGTGGCCATCTAGATACATAACATGTGAAAGCTAAGTGTTAACAATTAAGTACTTGATTACATGTTATAACTGCATGTAAAATGAAACAAATATATGAATATATAAAATTATACTTAAATTTATAATACTAGAGTGTACTAATAGTCGTAAATGGTCCTTGAATGTACTAATTGGTATTAGTAGGTCCTATTAGGTTTTATTAGGTCTTAAAGTTCCTAGGATGTACTAAATGATTTTAATAGGTCGTATTAGTCCTATTAGGTCTTAAGTCCAGTCTTATTAAGTCTTAAGGGGTCCTATAAAAGGTCTTATGGATCCTAAGGATGCTTAAAGAGTTTTATGTCACAATAGTGGTCCTAAAGGAACCTAGAGTGTACTAATAGTCCTAAAGGGTCTTTGGATGTACTAATTGGTATTAATAGGTCATATTAGATCTTATTAGGTCTTATTAGGTCTTAAGGGTCCTAGGATGTACTAATTGATTTTAATAGGTTGTATTAGTCCTATTAGGTCTTAAGTCCAGTCTTATTAAGTCTTAAGGGGTCCTATTATAGGTCCTAAGGATCTTAAGGGTTCTTAAAGAGTTTAATGTCACAATAGTGGTCCTAAAGGAACCTAGAGTGTACTAATAGTCTTAAAGGGTCTTTGGATGTACTAATTGGTATTAATAGGTCCTATTAGGTCAAGTAAGTGGTCGTATTAGGTCTTAAGGGTCCTAGGATGTACCAATTGATTTTAATAGGTTGAATTAGGTCTTAAGGGTCCTAGAATGTACTAATTGGTATTAATAGGTCCTATTATATCTAGTAAGTGGTCTTATTTGGTCTTAAGGGTTGTTCAGGGTGACAATGGGTCCTCATATAAATTAATAGAACCTAAGATACATGAATGGGTCCTAGGGAATCCTAAGATACATTAATTGGTCTTGGAGGGGTCATATGTGTCTTTAGATGTCATAAGGTATGGATAAGGTTAGACTAGAATACCTTAAGGTTTTGTAGGTGTCATAAATGCTTCTAAGGGTTTATAGGTTAAATTAATTGATCCTAATGTATCTTAGGTCTCTTAAGATGTTGTAAGGGATTGATAAAGGTCCCATAATGTCTTAAGGGGTTGTATGTGTCATAAGAGGTCCTTAGGGATCCTAGTATTTCTTAAGGGGTATTCAGGGTGACAATGGGTCCTTGTATGTATTAATGGAACATAAGATACATCAATGGGTCCTAGGACATCCTAAGATTCTTTAATGGGTCTCAGGGGTCCTAAGGTTTCATATTCATTTTAAGATTTCATAAGGGATCCAGATAAGAGTCCTAGAATGTTAATGGGTCGTAGGTGTAATAAGTGGTCCTAAGAGATCCTACATGACATTAATTGATCCTAGTATGTCTTAAGGTTTTTTGAGGGAAACAATGGGTCCTAGATGTGTCTTAAGATAGTGTAAGGGATGTATAAGGGTCCTAGAGTGTCTTAAGGGGTCGTGGGTAACATAAGAGGTCCTAAGGGGTCCTAGGTTACATTAGTGGATCCTCGTATGTATTAATTGAATCTAACATACATAAATGTGTCCTAAGACAACCTATGATATGTTATTGGGTCTTGAGGATTGGAAGGGGTCATATTTGTCTTAAAATGTCGTAAGGGATGTATAATGGTCCTAGAATGTCTTAAAGGGTCGTATGTGTCATAAGAGGTCCATAGGGATCCTAGTATTTCTTAAGGGGTATTCAGGGTGACAATGGGTCCTTGTATGCATTAATGGAACATAAGATACATCAATGGGTCCTAGGACATCCTAAGATTCTTTAATGGTTCTTGGGGGTCCTAAGGTTTCATATTTGTTTTAAGATTGCATAAGGGATCTAGATAAGAGTCTTAGAATGTTAATGGGTCATAGGTGCAATAAGTGGTCCTAAGGGATCCTACATTACATTAATTGATCCTAGTATGTCTTAAGGTTTCTTGAGGGAAACAATGGGTCCTAGATGTGTCTTAAGATAGTGTAAGGGATGGATAAGGGTCCTAGAGTGTCTTAAGGGGTCGTGGGTAACATAAGAGGTCCTAAGGGGTCCTAGGTTACATTAGTGGATCCTCGTATGTATTAATTGAATCTAACATACATAAATGTGTCCTAAGATAACCTAAGATATGTTAATGGGTCTTGAGGATCCGAAGGGGTCATATATGTCTTAAAATGTCGTAAGGGATGTATAATGGTCCTCGAATGTCTTAAGGGGTCGTCTGTGTCATAAGAGGTCCTTAGGGATCCTAGTATTTCTTAAGGGGTATTCAGGGTGAAAATGGGTCCTTGTATGTATTAATGGAACATAAGATACATCAATGGGTCCTAGGAAATCCTAAGATTCTTTAATGGGTCTTGAGGGTCCTAAGGTTTCATATTTGTTTTAAGATTTCATAAGGGATCCAAATAAGAGTCCTAGAATGTTAATGGGTCATAGGTGCAATAAGTGGTCCTAAGGGATCCTACATTACATTAATTGATCCTAGTATGTCTTAAGGTTTCTTGATGGAAACAATGGGTCCTAGATGTGTCTTAAGATAGTGTAAGGGATGGATAAGGGTCCTAGAGTGTCTTAAGGGGTCGTGGGTAACATAAGAGGTCCTAAGGGGTCCTAGGCTACATTAGTGGATCCTCATATGTATTAATTGAATCTAACATACATAAATGTGTCCTAAGACAACCTAAGATATGTTAATGGGTCTTGAGGATCTGAAGGAGTCATATATGTCTTAAAATGTCGTAAGGGATGTATAATGGTCCTAGAATTTTAATGGGTCATAGATGTGATAAGTGGTCTAAGGGATCTTAGGTTACATTAATTGATACTAGTATGTCTTAATGGTTCTTGCGGGCAACGATGGCTTTGCATATGTATTAACAGAAGCTAAGATAGATGAATGGGTCCTAGGACATTTTAAGATATAATAATGGGTCGTATGGGTCCTAAGGGGTCCTATGTGTCTTAAGATGTCATAAGCGATGCATAATGGTCCTAGAATGTCTTAAGGGGTTGTAGGTGTCATAATAGGTCCTAAGAGATCATAGGTTACATTAATTCATCCTAATATGTCTTAAGGAGCCTTGAGGGAAACAATGAGTCCTTGTATGTATTAATGGAACCTAACATGTACATCAATGGGTCATAGGACATCCTAATATGTATTATAAGGTCTTGAGATTCCTAAGGGATCCTAAGTGTCTTAATATGTCGTAAGGGAGGGATAAGGGTCCTAGAAACTTACTACTACAATTTTTTAACATATTCTAACATAACTTACTAGATCATTTAAAAAAATTTAACTACGATTTTTTAAGATTTCTACAAACTAAAAATTATTTAAAACAAATAACTAACTAATATTTACTAACTTTACTAAAAATGCTTGTACAGGTGAGAGAGAGAGAGAGATTCCTAATATTTACTAACTTTAAACTTGAAATTTAAAAACAAATATTTTTAATAATTTCTATAAGATCTTAATGCTTTCTAACATTTTCTAACATTTCTACTACGGTTTCTAATGTTTTGTAAATATTTTCTAACGGTTGCTAACAAACTACTATGATTTTCTACCATTTTCTAACATATTCTAACATTTATACTACGGTTTTTAATATTTTCTAACATTTTCTAACAATTTTACTATAATTTTCTAACATGTATACTATGATTTTTAATGTTTTCTAAGAATTCTACTATGATTTTCTAACATTCTACTATCATTTTCTAATATTTAACTATGATTTTCTAACATTCTACTATCATTTTCTAACATATTCTAATATTTAACTACGTTTTTCTAACATTCTACTATCATTTTTTGACATATTCTAATATTTAACTACGATTTTCTAACATTTCTACAAATAAAAAATTATTTAAAACAAATAAATAACTAAAATAAGTATAAAACATATAATTTACAATAAAAAATGAGAAAAATGCGTGTACCTAATACTAGTAACAATCTGAAGAGGTAAAAAATGCTCGGGATGTGCTGATGTCGTATTGGACGTCACCGCTTCGCTCTAAATCCTCGGGTCCGCAAAATCCATATAGTAAAAATGAAAAATAAAAAAGCATTGCCAGAAATTTATAAAGAAATCCGGCCATAGGGGCTTCATGCGAAGTACCCTATGCAGGGTACTTCACGCGAAGCCCCCCACATAGGGTACTTCGTGCGAAGTGGGTCTACCACTTTGCCTGAAGTATTGACTTCGCACAAAGACTCTAACAATTGTTTTTTTTGTAGGACGCCAATTTTCTTCATCTCGAAAAGTGGGACATAGCTTTGTGGGATCACCCTACACTGATTCTGGGCTTGGAAGTTGTGGAGGTGAGAATGGACATCAAGCACATAATGCCTGCAGACAATGTGGCCATAGCGCTACAATTTAGCTTGGATGATCCTCTGGCCTTTCAATTATTATTTGGAAGAATTACATGGGTTAAAAATGAGGCTGCTACTAAGGATTTATTTAGGTCTATAAAAGTTTATGTGAAGGAGAGCCCAGTTCAGATACAAAATTTGAAGGCTTCCATGGAAAACACACTCAATGGTATGGATGAGAGATTTAAGGATGCCATTAAGGAAACTTGGTATAGCAGGATGTGTCCATATGGACCTTATGTTTTACTACCTGATATTATTGAGGGATTTTTGGAGCACTACTACATTAGGCCTGATGGTCGTCTAGGTGTGTGCTAAAAGGTTGCATTTTCTTGTAACATTTTTGTCATTCTTCTGATTTTTGTGGGATCTTGGTTGAAGACTCTCAAGGCCTTGTGCACCATTTGTAAAAGGCCTCTTCCACCATTCTCTCGCTTGTGGTGCTGCGATGCAAAATTATGGTATTTGTTTCTTTAATCTTTCCTCTCCATTTTTATTTAAAGATCATCAAGGAATTGGGGACTTGACTCAACCATGAGGGTATTTATTAAACCTTAAGAAGCAGTTCGATGCAGGGGATTTTAGGGTTTTTAATCATGGAATGACAGGTCCATAAGAAGAAGAAAAACCCACTTTTTTATATTCAATTTATAGTGGCTGGTTTTGGGTTTAGGCTGGAAAAGTCCCCTACCAATTTAGGTGCTATTTATAAACATGATTTCGTTAGAATGCACCTGATAGATTTTGGGTAAACTTTTGTAGTAATAATTTCCTTTAAATATTTATGATATTTGATATAGAATTACAGTTTTTAAACAAATTGTGGGAAGAAACTGGCGAAGGTTTATGGAATAATTTTGTGAGGCTTCCTTTCAAAAGATTTTTCTCCAGCCTTAATAAAACTTAATAAATTAAAAATGTCTGTAATTTATAAACTCTATATATTAAAAATGTCAGTAATTTATAAAACTCTATAAATTAAAAATGTGGGTAATTTTTCAACATATTAATTTCTCTCAAACTATAAAGGCTATGAGTATGAAATCTTTTTCACACTTTCAAAAATATCTTTAATATTGTCCTTGTCAAAGGATTTGTACTTTAATTACTACATTTGACCTTGAATGCATTCAAATTTAAATTGGTAAATAATATTCAAAATCGTATAAATGTAATTTTTTTAGTAATTTATGTAAAAATAATAGATATTAAATAACTTATAAAATAATTCATTATTGTTTAATAAATATTAATTTTCTTATTAATTTTGTAATATATTTTCCTCACTCATATATTTAAATTAATAAATAAATATTAATTCCAATATAATAAGATAAAATCTTATTTTTAACATAATCTATATTTTTACATTTATGATACAAACCAAAAATCTTTAAATACAAAGAAATATCATCATAAATAAAAAAATACTAAATATATAATATAATTATTTAAAGTTTTTGGCAGTCAAATCCAATAGAGTTGAAAAGATTCTATCACATATTTTAAATATTTAGAACATTAAAAAGTCTAAAATTTAAAAAAGACGGTAGAGCCAATATTTAACACCCACTCCCCATTCATTAACCATTTTCACCTCCTTTTATTTTTCGTAGCTCATGAAGATTTTATCTTAGGATTATTTTGGAATAATTATAATCAATATTCAAATTTTAAATAAATAATTTGACTTTAAAATGTAAATATTTAATTATTTTGTATAAAATTTTACTAATTAGATTTTTAAATTGATTTATATAAATAAATACAATTTAGTTTGAGTTTAATATAAAATGTAGAGATAAGTGAGTTATAAAA
Source organism: Chamaecyparis obtusa (assembly GCA_027943335.1). Taxonomy (NCBI): domain Eukaryota; kingdom Viridiplantae; phylum Streptophyta; class Pinopsida; order Cupressales; family Cupressaceae; genus Chamaecyparis; species Chamaecyparis obtusa. The sequence goes on along the minus strand of BSBK01002524.1, from coordinate 66,674 downwards.
TGTAGAGATAATTCATATATAATGTGTACCTTGAAAATCTTGCCCACAAAAATATAATTCAATGTTCAAAAAGCATCCTTATAAGACAAATTATTTCTAACCAATGAGATTACAAATAAATAAATTTTGTAATTCGAAAAACTCAAAAGTATAAATTGAAATTTTATAAAACTTATGGTTATTTTGTAAAAAAAAAATCAAGTTTGTATATATGAACAAAATTTATATTATCTTCATATGCAGTTCTGTTACCATGGTGTTCTATTACACTGATTTCAATTGTAAGTGGAATATTACCATGGTGTTTTGTTACACTGATTTCAGGCTTGGAAGTTGTGGAGGTGAGAATGTACATCAAGCACATAATGCCTGTAGACAATGTGGCCATAACGCTACAATTTAGCTTGGATGATCCTCTGGTCTTTCATTTATCATTTGGTAGCAATACATGGGTTAAAAAAGAGGCTGCTACTGAGGATTTCTTTAGGTTTGTAGAAGTTTCTGTGAAGGAGAACCCAGTTTAGATACGAAAGTTGAAGGCTTCCATGGAAAACACACTCAATGGTATGGATGAGAGATTTAAGAATGCCATTAAGGAAACCTGGTATAGCAGGATGTGTCCATATGGGCCTTATGTTTTACTACCTAATATTATTGAGGGATTTTTGGAGCACTGCTACATTAGCCCTGATGGTCGTCTAGGTGTGCACCGAAAGGTTACATTTTCTTGTAACATTTTTGTCACTTTTCTAATTTCGTGGGATCTTGATTGAAGACTCTCAGGGCCTTGTGTGCCATTTGTAAAAGGCCTCTTCCACCATTCTCTCGCTTGTGGTGCTGCGATGTAGAATTATGGTATTTGTTTCTTTAATCTTTCCTCCTCCATTTTTATTTAAAGATCATAAAGGAATTGGGGACTTGAGTAAACCATAAGAGCATTTATTAAACCTTAAGAAGCAGTTTGATGCAGGGGATTTTAGGTTTTTTAATCATGGAATGACAGGTCCATGAGAAGAAGAAAAACTCACTTTTTTATAATCAATTTATAGTGGTTGGTTTTGGGTTTAGGTTGGAAAAGTCCCCTACCAATTTAGGTGCTATTTATAAACATGATTTCGTTAGAACACACCTGATAGATTTTGGGTAAAGTTTTGTAGTAATTATTTCCTCTAAATATTTATGATATTTGATATAGAATTACAATTTTAAAACAAATTGTGGGAGGAAACTGGCGAAGGTTTATGGAATAATTTTGTGAAGCTTCTTTTCAAAAGATTTTTCTCCAGCCTTAATAAAACTTAATAAATTAAAAATGTCTGTAATTTATAAACTCTCTATATTAAAAATGTAATTTATAGAACTCTAAATTAAAAATGTGGGTAATTTTTCAACATATTAATTTCTCTCAAACTATAAAGGATATGATTATGAAATCTTTTTCACACTTTCAAAAATATCTTTAATATTTTCCTTGTCAAAGGATTTGAACTTTAATTATTACATTTGACCTTGAATGCATTCAAATTTAAATTGGTAAATAATATTCAAAATCGTATAAATGTAATTTTTTTTAGTAATTTAAGTAAAAATAATAGATATTAAATAGATTATAAAATAATTCATTATTATTTAATAAATATTACTTTTCTTATTAATTTTGAAATATATTTTTCCTCACTCATATATTTAAATTAATAAATATAAATTAATTCTAATATAATAAGATAAAATCTTATTTTTAAAAAATCTAGATTGTTACATTTATGATACTAACAAAAAAATTTTATATACAAAAAAATAATCATCATAAATAAAAAAATGTTAAATATATAATTTAATTATTTATAGTTTTTGGTAGTGAATTCCAATAGAGTTGAAAAGATTCTATCACATAATTTAAATATTTAGAACATTAAAAAGTCTAAACTTTAAAAAAGATGGTAGAGCCAATATTTAACACCCACTACCCATTCATAACCATTTTCACCTCCCTTTATTTCTAGCAGCTCATGAAGATTTTATCTAAGGATTATTTTGGAATAATTATAATCAATATTCAAATTTTAAATAAACAATTTGGCTTTAAAATCTAAATATTTAATTATTTTATATAATTTTTTTACTAATTAGATTTTTAAATTGATTGATATAAATAAATACAATTGAGTTTGAGTTTAATATAAAATGTAGAGATAATTCATATATAATGTGTACCTTGAAAATCTTGCCCACAAAAATATAATTCAATGTTCAAATTTAAGCATCCTTATAAGACAAATTGTTTTAAACTAATGAGATTACAAATAAAACAATTTTGTAATTCGAAAAACTCAAAAGTATAAATTGAAACTTTATAAAACTTATGTTTATTTTGCAAAAAAAAAATCAAGTCTGTATATATGAACAAAGTTTATATTATCTTCATATCAACTTAAACTTTGTTCAATATTTGACATTTCAACGTTTTGACAAAAAAAAACCATCATTCCATTTCTAGTTAAACATTTTGACAACATTTAATAATTTGACATGAGAAATTTTAATCCCTCTTTAAATTATTGTGTTATAAAACTCATAGTTAATATTTCTTTGTCACAATAGATGATATAATTGTTATATCTTTTAGTCTTCTATAATTAGTTTCTAATGAAAATATATTTTCAAAATAAAATATATTTTATAATTATTTAATTATTTTTAATAATTTATAAGTAATTTTAAAATTTAAAGTTTAATCACAAATTTATATATTTTATAGTTATATCTATCTCATTTGTTTTATTTTTTCATTGTTTTTATTTAATTTACAATTATTATCTATTACTTCCATTCAAATTGTGATAATAATTCACACAATTTTATTATTTAATTTAATAATTATGATTTCATATGAATAATTAATTTTGCATAGCATCACACTATAATTTTATTACAAAATATATAATTATATTATATGTGTATATATATTATAAATTATTAAATTAAAGCCTAACAAATTGCTCCTGATTGATTCTAGAGAAGGCTTGGAGCGAAATTGTCTTTTGATGTGACCTGCCCTGGCAACGTGGCTTCTTCTGCATTAGCTTAGTGGAGGAGTTATTCTCCTCCACGCAGTTTGATTCTCTCTTCTCTGCAATTTCATTTACTTCTATAGTTGGTTTGATTGTTTATTGGTTTGTGTTCTTTATTGTCATCCATGTGAATTTTCCTCGGCTCCCTATGGAGCATGAATCTGATGGCCAGAATATAATTAACCCTAACCCTATGATTTCAGCTAATCCTCCCCTTAAGAAATCTTTTGCAGAAATGGTTTCCCCTACTAATAATGGCGTCCCCTCTGCTAAGCGGTTTCTTCCGATGGCTAGAGGAGAATGACCTTGCCAAGAAGGTAAGTGCTTTGCCATTTCCTCGAATGATTTCATCATTTCGCCAAATGATGCAATGCTGAATGAGATAGCCTTAGAAAAAAATAGGTTGTGTGACACTGCTATCATCTTTGCTTGCGTTGATCTGGATAAGTGTCCTCCCAGAAAATTTCTTGATGATTGGTTCCATAACCTACGGAATCTGAAGTTAGGGTTTAAAAGCTCTTTCTGTAGGCAGATCTAGAAAGGGCTGTTTATCATCTTCTTCAACAACCACAAATCTCAGCTTGAAGCCCTAAAAAGGCAGTATTGGATGGTTGGAAAAACCTCATTTCATGCGCTTGCTTGGACCCAAGAAGCTGTTAGTGAAGAAATCCTCGTGTTATCTTTCCCTAGATGGGTAATCCTCAAGGATGTCCCTCACTTCATGTGGTGATTCCTTCCTCAACTTTTAGATCCCTTTGGAAGTATTGTCTGAATTGATGAGACGACCAGACTTATTTTAACCTAGATGCTAGGATGCTTGTTTCGATTAAACTTGGGGTTGACATTCCACAATGCCTTAACCTTAATATTAACATGGACATTTACTCCTGCCCTGTTGAAATCCTTGGAGGATTGAATGCTTGCTTCCTCTGCAAAAAGGAAGGGCATCTTAGGAAAAATTTCCCTATTATCATTAAAAAGAAACCTAAATCGAGCCCTGTGGAAGATGCCATTGAAACCCCCATTGTTGAGGAAATGCCTTCTGCTAGTCCACACAAACCTAGCACTCATGATGCGTCTGAACTAGCCAAAAATAAAACTAACCTAGATGTTAGCTCTATTAAAGGAAAGGAGGTGCCTATAGTTGAAAACAAACAAGATTTAAACCCTAATCATCATCCTTCCTCCTTTGCCATCGTCCCTAATAATTCCCCCCCACTAAAACCAATAACACTCTTAGGACTGCTAAGCCTGTTAATCCCATGAATGCTTCAAATAAAAATTCTAAGAACTCTGAAAATGATGGTTTCTAAATAGTTACCAATAGGAAATGGAGGTGGAACAATTCCCAGCAACTTGCTTTGGAGAAAATTCAGGTTGGTAACCTTAACTCCAATCCCTTCTCAGCTCTAACTAGTACTCCTACTCTTATGATTGAAGATGCGCCATCGGAACCTAATATATTAAATCCTAATTATGATGAACTCAGGGATCAAGGTCAACCTAATCTCTATGTGCTATAAATGTGTCACACTTCTATGGATCATTACATGCAAGGAAACTCAAGAATGAGCCCTCACAAATCGATCCATAGCTCCCTAGACATGGAGTGCAAGGGTTTTTAAGAATGCTCTCAGCTAGAGCTATTTAGCCTATAACCTTGCTAGTAAACCATGCAATGGGAGATTCAATGAAGAAAAGGGCAAGAATGCCAATATTCTCAAGAATCAAGAATGAAAATACAATGCAATGCTATGCTAGAAATGGAAATGCAAGCTAAGCTATGAAAGGAAATATGCAAGTGTTACAACCCAACCTAATTAATCTATGTGAGCTAATCTAGAGCATAGAAATGAAGCTAATCTAAGAAAGCATAAATATGAAGCTAAGCTAAGAATGCAAGAATGAGATGTAGAATGCAAGAATGAGATGTAGATGCTAAGAATGCTCCAAATCTTCAAAAGCTCCAAAGTGACCTAGAAATCCTGCAGCATAAAGTTAGCATAAAAAGTTGGGGATCTAGAATGAAGAAGAGAGCTCTCCTTTTAAAGGAAATGAGAAGGAATGGACCATGGAGATTAAGAGGCAAAAGATTTAATCAATGGTGGAGCTTAAAAGAGGAGCAATCCATGTGCACAAATATCCTCCAATGAGAAAATAGGAGTTGACTTTTGTGTCCATATGAGACAAAAAGTGCTTTTTCCATTTTTATAAAATAAGAATAATGCTTTATTTGTGCAACTTAGGATAAGAGGAAAAGTGGGGGCTTTTTATTTATTAAAAGGGGAGGGAATTCCTTTTAAATAAATAAAAACTTAGGATAAGATGGTTAGCCCATAGAAAATAATCGAATAAATGATAGAACTAGGATTTGATCAAGAATAGGCAATTTATGATTTAGCAAAAGGGGCTAATAGTCTAGGTGACCATTTTTGGGTGTATACACTCTCATGATTGAGGATGTGCCGAATCCTATGACTTTAAGCTAGGAGGACCATGTTGTTAACAATATTAGGACTAGTGATGTTACCATGAGGGAATTCCCTACAACTAAGATTAGCAAATCAGAGAACCATAAATGTCCTAATCCCAATCTTGTTGCAAGGCACCCCCCTGATGATAACATCACCAATCCCCCAATCACCGTGCTTAATGAACTAGATGATAATTTGATTATTGAAGTTATTTATGCTAGAAAGGATCCAGACAGTCCTCTGATAGAGGATCCCTTAGGATCTTGCATTAGTGGAGACAATGGCAGGAATAACACTCAAATTAAGAGTACTCAAATTGACAGAAGTGAGGAGGATGATGAGCTACCTATGGGGAGTAATACCTCTAAAAATAAAGGTAGACCTATCGGCTCTAAGAACAAGAAGAAGAATGGAGATCTTAATGCTCTCCCTACTAGCTCTATTAACCCTCCTTCCTCATGAAGTGCATTTCATTGAATATTAGAGGCCTTGAGTCTCCTGATAGGAAGTTTATTGTTAAAAGATTTTTGATGTGCCATAAAAATACTAATTTTCTCATGCTTCAAGAGCTCAAGGTTGTTGAATTTTTTTTAATTCTTCTCTTGATTGTATATGGAAAGATGCTACTAAAATTTACACTAACCACTCAAAAGGAAAGGGTGGAGTCACTTTTCTCATCAACCCCTGTTGGGCACGGTATATTAAAAATATTGGAACCTCCCCATGTAACCATGCAGCTTGGGCTATCATTGATTTTAAAGGGTCTTCCTTTGGTGTCTGTTCTTTATATGCTCCTAATGACTCCAAGGAAAGGATATCCCTCTGGGATTGGTTATGCGATCTCCCTAATATTCCGTGGATTATGGCTAGGGAGTTTAACATGATTGAAAACTAGGATGACAAGATTTGGGGTATCCCCTTCGAGTGGAAACTCCCTGAAAAACCCCATTGGGATCTCTTTAAACAACATTTGAACCTTTTGACCCCCTTGAAGGCCTTAAATTTGAGACTTCTGGTCTTTGGTATACCTGGTGCAACTTCCAGCAAGGGCCTAACCAGATTTACTCCAGACTTGACCATTTTTATGTTAACACTAATCACTTCTCCTTCTCTCCCAATCATCTTGGTTGTCCTATTTATGTACTCCCTCTATCCTTTCTGATCATCTCCCCATCATAGCCAATATTAATATTAGGAACTCTATTGCTGTTTGTAATCCCTGCAATAAGAAGTTCATCCTTAATTCCTCCTTACTGAAAGACCAAGATGTTCTTACCGCTATTAGGATGGTCAGATCCTTTAACTTGTTTACTCAATTTCCCTCCCACACTGCTTGTTGGAATATGAATGTGACCTCCTGGCAAAAAGTTTTTCAAACTCTTGGGAAAAAGAAGGCTAAATATTATAGGGTTCAAGAAAACCTCCTCAATGAACGCCTTCACCTTGCTGAATGGGAAATCCAATTGAATCCTACTTCCCATGATCTTATTGAACGTGTCTCTCAAGCCAGGGATTCCCTAAGGAAACATCAACAAGTCAAAGTTAGGGGGGCCTTCATTAGAGCTCGTAACCAATGGCTCCAATATGGAGACAAAGGTTCCAAACTTTTCTTCAACCTCTTGAAGCATAAACACTGTAGAGAGAGGATTGATAGGATCATTGTTGAAGATAAGGAACTTGTTGACATTAATGATATTATTGATGCCTTTGAAATGTTCTACAAAATACTGTTTACCTCAGAGGATAATGAAGCCTCTAAAGATACGAGGGATAAATACAAGAACATTATCCCTAATAGGATCTCTTAAGCGGATGCCCTCCTGCTCAAGACCAGGGTTTCCCTCCAAGAAATTACTAATGCCATTACTACGCTTAAAGATAATAAAGCCGCTGGCCTGGATAGCCTTCCTGCTGAATTTTATAAGGCTAATATTGACTGTGTTGCTAAAGATCTTTATGACCTTTATACGGAAGCCTTTGACTCTGGTACCCTTGGGAATTCCATCAATATGGGCATTGTTAAACTTATCCCAAAAGATGGAGATAAATCTCTCCTTAAAAATTGGCATCCTATTATGCTCCTCAATGTCTCCTATAAAATTCTTGCTAAAGTCCTTGCTTCTCAGCTTGTGAATATCCTCCCCAAGTTTACTTGTTCCACACAATCTGGTTTCATCAAGGGAAGATACATCCTTGAGAACCTCATTACCAGTTGGGAAACTATAGAATGGGCCAAGTCCTCCAACTAGGATGCTGCCATGTTTCTCCTCGATTTTGAGAAAGCTTACAATAAAGTGGAATGGGATTTCATTCTCACTATGCTCAACGTGTTTTGTTTCCTTGATGAATTTTGTAGATATGTCAAAGTCCTCCTTAAAGATGCTTCTGCCCTGGTTCAGGTTAATGGGAATCTCTCTCAGCCTATCCCCCTTTCCCGATCTATTAGGCAGGGGTGGCCTCTTGCGCCTGCCCTTTTTGTGATTGCCTCTAATGCCTTGTTTTACCTCCTCAGAGATGATACCTTGTCTCCTAAAGTTCAGGGCATTACTTTACCTCATGACTCCGAGTTACTTAATATTCAATTTTTCGATGACACTTCGCTCTTCCTTGAGCTCTCTAGTCATAATATTCATTGCCTTACTCAAAAGATGGATATATTTGGGAAAGCTTCAGGTGCTCGCATTTCCAACTCCAAATCCATTCTTCTTGGTTGGAATGAGGAACCCCCAGACTAGCTTCATCAGTTTGGATTCTCCTGGGGAGGACCTAATAAAATTGTTAGAGATTTAGGTATACCCTTCTCTATCTCTCCCTCCCTTAAGGATATATGGTTATGGGTTAAAGAAAGAATTGAAAAGAAAATCAATAAATGGGATAATAGGGTGCTTTCCCTTGCTGGAAGGGTCCAAGTCTGTCAAAAGATACAAAATTTGAAGGCTTCTATGGAAAACACACTCAATGGTATGGATGAGATATTTAAGAATGACATTAAGGAAACCTGGTATAGCAGGATGTGTCCATATGGGCCTTATGTTTTACTACCTGATATTATTGAGGGATTTTTGGAGCACTGCTACATTAGGCCTGATGGTTGTCTAGGTGTGTGCCAAAAGGTTACATTTTCTTGTAACATTTTTGTCACTCTTTTGATTTTCATGGGATCTTGGTTGAAGACTCTCAGGGCCTTGTGCGCCATTTGTAAAAGGCCTCTTCCACCATTCTCTCGCTTGTGGTGTTGTGATGCAGAATTATGGTATTTGGTTCTTTAATATTTCCTCCTCCATTTTTATTTAAAGATCATCAAGGAATTGGGGACTTGAGTGAACCATAAGGGCATTTTGATGCAGGAGCATCCTAGGTGTAAGAGCAATCTTGCATCACCCAAAAATATTTCTGTTTTCTTTTCAATAAGGGCTACCTTGTGTAGAGCTGCTATTTATGGAAACTTACTATTTTTAGTAAGTTGGTCATATGATCTTAGAATGTTCTGATTTCACAGTTGGAGGTTCATCTTAGTCATTTCAGCATACCAGTTGAGTTTCATTGCTACATCATCAGTATTGGTGAAGTTATTGAGGTTTTTGGGTATGAAATCTTTCAGGTCAATTTTGAAAGCCTTAGAGGCTTTAGATCGTGATCAACCCCCGGCTAACTAGCACTAGTGCATGTTAAGCACTATAGATCTCGTCATGGCATTTTCGAAAAGTGGTTACAATAGAAAAATGGAGCTACGGTTAAAAAGTTATGGCCTCTGGAAGTTGGATTACCTAAAAGCATATTTTGTATTTCTTTTGAGCCGACCCTATTGTATAATTGTAAAAAAACAAAATAATTCTATGTTTAGTCGGCCTAAAAGGCTAAATTTCTGGAACCTTCTCGGGTGGTGGAAATTGCCTATATAAGAAAGGTCTGTAGTGTTGTCTGAGGCAGTTCGGGACAGTTCTAGGTAGTAGATTTGGGTAATAATTCGAGGCTTTGTCCTACATAATATTGTAAGGGAATGCCCATGTGGCTTTGCATATTGTAATTCTGAAAGTTTGTAATTCCACATTTGTGGAGATAACAAGAAGCCCATTTTCTGTTCTTGCATAGTGTTGTTGTTTCTCTATTTTTGTTATGTGTTTGTGGTATTAAGGGGAGCACCCTTCATCAAGTGGTATTAGAGCAAGAGTTCCTGAGTGTGTAAACAAATCACCGACTGTGAGATAGTTTGCACCTGGACCGTGGTTAGGGTTTCAACACGCATCGTGAAAATGCCTCCACAAAGGGAATGTGGTGAAAGAGCTGGTGTTGTAACACCTGAGGTTAGAGTGCTCCAGAGACAAGTGCGAGCATTGTAAGAAGAGATTCAGAGAGGAATGAATCTTAATGTCAGAGACGAAAGCGAGGATAAAGCCAAAGAAGAAGATCAAGAAGGAGAAGTCGAAGTTGTGAACCAGGAGGAAGAAAGACTTTTTCGGGCCATTTTCAAGATCGAAAAAATACCTAAGATTGAGGTTCCTGCATTTTCAGGAAATCTTAACCCAGAGGAGTTGATCGATTAGATCAATGAATGTGAAGAGTATTTTGAGTATGAAGATATCAAGGATCCTGATGGGGTCAAGTTTGCGAAGGCCAGACTGAAGGGTCATGCGAAGATCTGGTGGCAAGAGATTCAATTGGAGCAAAATAGAAGAGGGAAAGATAAAATCAAAAGATGGGATCAGATGGTGGATAAATTGAAGTGACAGTTCATCCTTGTTGATTATGAGCTTGACCTACTGAAGAAAATGCAAAGTTTGAAGCAAGTAGGATGATCTGTTTAGGAGTATACAGAGGAGTTCTATTGAATCCTCATCAGAACAAGCCATGCAGAAGTTGATAAGGAGAAAGTTGCCCGTTACCTTAATGGGTTGAGGCCAAGCATTTAGGAGGAGCTGAATCTAGTTCAAATGAATAGTATTGAAGATGCATACCAGTTTGCCCTAAAAGTAGAGGAAAAGCTGAACAAGAAGTTCGAGAGCAAACAAAATGGAAGAGGTCACGGTGGATGATCTGGTGGACGGTCATATGGAGGCCGAAATGAAGATCCAAAAAAGAAAGATGAGGCCAGTAGCAGTCAAAATCAGAGAGGAAACAACTCCAATCGTTTCCAAGATCAGAACAATAGAGATTAGAGAGGAAGAGGAAGAGGACAAGGTTTAGGAAGAGGACGCTTCCGTGGAACATGTTTTCACTGTGGAGAAGAAGGTCATAGGGAATTTGAATGTCCTCAATGCCAAGGAAGGATGGATAGGAGGAATGAAGGCCAAGCCAGAGTGGCACATGTAGATGAAGATGCCAAATCCTCAAATTCTGAAGATGCTAAAAGAGGAGAAACACTGATTAACAAAAGAGTCCTGCTGAGTGGTGAGAATGAACCTGAACAAAGGAGGAGCCTATTTCGCACCAGGTGCAAGTGTGAGGGTAAGTGTTGTGATGTGATTATTGATAGTGGTAGTACTAATAATTTGGTGTCAGAAGAGATGGTGACAAAGTTGAAGCTCAAGAGGTAGAAACATCCACATCCATATCAGGTTGCCTGGGTGCAGGATGACCACAAGGTCATGGTAAGTGAACAATGCCTAGTGAAGTTCAAGATCGACGGGTACCAAGATGAGGTACTATGTGATATCATATCTATGGATGCATGTCATATGTTGTTGGGTAGGCCTTGGTAGTTTGATAGATGTGCTGTACATGATGGTCGTGCGAATACCTATTCCCTGAAAAAGGATGGAGTGTGACATAAGCTAAAACCATTGAAGGAAACAGAAGAAAAGGTATGTGGTAATGCAAGAATAACTTTTGTTGATAGAGGAAATTTCTTAGATGGTATGCGGCATGAGCATATGTGTTTTACCTTAATTCCAAAGGCTGGGAAAGAGGAAGTAGAAGATGTACCTGTAGAAGTTGTAGAATTATTGAATGAGTTTCAGGATATTGTATTTGATAGTGTGCCTGATGGATTACCACCAGTAAGAAAGATCAGTCATCATATGGACTTGATTCTAGGAGTCAGTTTGCCAAATAAGGCAGAACACAGAATGAGACTAGAAGAAAGTGAAGAGTTGAAGACAGATTTGAAGTTTAGTTCATCACATCATCCACAGATTGTATATGGAAGTAGCCCCAGAAATACATCTGAGTTGAGGAAGATAGATCAAGGAGAAATAAGTAGTGCTGAAGCTGTGGATTTTGCAGAACATTTGAAGAACATCCATGAGGAGGTGAGGAAGCATATTACCAAGATGAATGTGTAGTATAAGGCTAAGGCGGATGAGAAAAGGAGGCATAAGGAATTTTAGGTTAGAGATGAAGTCATGGTTCATTTGCGGAAGGAGAGATTTCCAGTTGGTACATATAACAAGTTGAAAATGAAGAAGTTTGGACCATGTAAGATACTGAAAAAGCATGATTAAGAAATGCATATGAAGTAGAGTTGCCTACTGAGCTGAATATTTCACCAGTGTTTAACATTTTAGATCTGACAGAGTATCATGAAGGAGGTGTTGAAGATGAGGTTACAATAGCACAGTGGAGTATTCCAGCAACCAGTTTAGATATCAAGGAGATTGAAGACATACTAGATAGTCATGTTGATAGAAGCACAAGGAACATGACATATGAAGAGTATTTGGTCAAATGGAAAGGATGACCTATTGAAGATTCATCATGGCTAACAAAGGAGGAGGTTAACCACCTTGGTTTTCCTCTACACACCTGAGTCATGATAGGGTCACTTCTCAAATTACCTCGGGTGTCTGATGCAGGAGCATCCTGGGTGTAAGAGCAATCTTGCATCACCCAAAAATATTTCTGTTTGCTTTTCAATAAGGGCTATCTTGTGTAGAGCTGCTATTTATGGAAACTTTCTATTTTTAGTAAGTTGGTCATATGATCTCGGAATGTTCTGATTTCAAAGTTGGAGGTTCATCTTAGTCATTTCAGCCTACCAGTTGAGTTTCATTGCCACATCATCAGTATTGGTGAAGTTATTGAGGTTTTTGGGTATGAAATCTTTTAGGTCAATTTTGAAGGCCTTAGAGGCTCTGGATCACGATCGATCCCCAACTGACTGGCGCTAGCGTGTGTCAAGCACTGTAGATCTCGTCATAGCATTTCTGAAAAGTGGTTACAATAGAAAAATGAAGCTACGGTTAAAAAGTTATGGCCTCTGGAAGTTGGGTTACCTAAAAGCATATTTTGTATTTCTTTTGAGCCGACTCTATTGTATAATTGTAAAAAATAAAATAATTCTATGTTTAGTTGACCTAAAAGGCTAAATTTCTGGAACCTTCTCGGGCGGTGGAAATTGCCTATCTAAGAAAGGTCTGTAGTGTTGTCTAAGGTAGTTTGGGACAGTTCTGGGTAGTAGATCTGGGTATTAATTCGAGGCTTTGTCCTACATAATATTGTAAGGGAATGCCCATGTGGCTTTGCATATTGTAATTCTGAAAGTTTGTAATTCCACATTTGTGGAGATAACAAGAAGCCCATTTTCTGTTCTTTCATATTGTTGTTGTTTCTCTATTTTTGTTATGTGTTTGTGGTATTAAGGGGAGCACCCTTCATCACATTTATTAAACCTTAAGAAGCAATTCGATGCAGGGGATTTCAGGTTTTTTAATCATGGAATGACAGGTCCATGAGAAGAAGAAAAACCCGCTTTTTTATATTCAATTTATAGTGGCTAGTTTTGGGTTTAGGCTGGAAAAGTACCCTACCTATTTAGGTGCTGTTTATAAACATGATTTCATTAGAACGCACCCGATAGATTATGGGTAAAGTTTTGTAGTAATTATTTCCTTTAAATATTTATGATATTTGATATAGAATCACAATTTTTAAATAAATTGTGGGAGGAAACTGGCAAAGGTTTATGGAATAATTTTGTGAAGCTTCCTTTCAAAAGATTTTTCTCCAGCCTTAATAAAACTTAATAAATTAAAAATGTCTGTAATTTATAAGCTCTATATATTAAAAATGTAATTTATAAAACTCTATAAATTAAAAATGTGGGTAATTTTTCAACATATTAATTTCTCTCAAACTATAAAGGATATGAGTATGAAATATTTTTCACACTTTCAAAAATATCTTTAATATTGTCTCTGTCAAAGGATTTGAACTTCAATTATTACATTCAACCTTGAATGTATTCAAATTTAAATTGGTAAATAATATTCAAAATCGTATAAATGTAATTTTTTTTTGGTAATTTAAGTAAAAAAAAAAAATATTAAATAGCTTATAAAATAATCATTATTGTTTAATAAATATTAGTTTTCTTATTAATTCTGAAATATATTTTTCCTCACTCATATATTTAAATTAATAAATATAAATTATTTCTAATATAATAAGATAAAATCTTATTTTTAACAAAATCTAGATTTTTACATTTTTGATACTAACCAAAACTCTTAATTTAATTATTTATAGTTTTTGGCAGTCAAATCCAATAGAATTGAAAAGATTGTATCATATGATTTAAATATTTAGAACATTAAAAAGTCTAAACTTTAAAAAAGACGGTAGAGCCAATATTTAACACCCACTACTGATTCATAACCTTTTTCACCTCCCTTTATTTTCCATAGCTCATGAAGATTTTATCTTAGAATTATTTTGGAATAATTATAATCAATATTCAAATTTTAAATAAATAATTTGACTTTAAAATCTAAATATTTGATTATTTTATATCAAATTTTTACTAATTAGATTTTTAAATTGATTGATATAAATAAATATAATTTAGTTTGAGTTTAATATAAAATGTAGAGATAATTTATATATAATGTGTACCTTGAAAATCTTGCCCACAAAAATATAATGCAATGTTCAAAAAAGCATCCTTATAAGACAAATTGTTTTAAACCAATGAGATTACAAATAAATACATTTTGTAATTCGAAAAACTCAAAAGTATAAATTGAAACTTTATAAAACTTATGGTTATTTTGTAAAGAAAAAATCAAGTCTGTATATATGAACAAAGTTTATATTATCTTCATATCCAATGCCAAGGCATAAACTTTGTTCAATATTTGACATTTCAACGGTTTGACAAAAAAAACCATCATTCCATTTCTAGTTAAACATTTTGACAACATTTAATAATTTGACATGATAAATATTTAATCCCTCTTTAAATTATTGTGTTATAAAACACATAGTTAATATTTCCTAGTTACAATAGATGATATAATCTGTTATATCTTTTAGTCTTCCATAATTAGTTTCTAATAAAAATATGATTTCTAAATAAAATAGATTTTATAATTATTTAATTATTTTTCATAATTTATAATTAATTTTAAAATTTAAACTTTAATCACAAATTTATATATTTTTATAGTTATATCTATCTCATTTGTTTTATTTTTTCATTGTTGTTATTTAATTTACAATTATTATCTATTACTTCTATTCAAATTGTGATAAAAATTCACACAATTTTATTATTTAATTTAATAATTATAATTTCATATGAATAATTAATGTTGTATAGCATCACACTATAAGTTTATTTCAAAATATATAATTATATTATATGTGTATATATATTATAAATTATTAAATTAAAGCCTAAAAAATTCTAGGATCCTCAAGAACTAGACTTCTACACAAACAGATCACACATACACACATACACACATACACACATACACACATACACATCACACACACACACACACACATACACGCACACACATACACATCACGCACATATAGTAGCAAAGTGCCACACTAACAAAAAGAAGCCAAAGTATTTTTTAGTAATTTACAAGTTGAATTATATATTTCTTATTAATTAAGCCGATAGGCTTTTTATTTAGTCATATGTTATAAATTCTTCTGACATACACATTGGGTCATTCAGATATAAAATTTCATTATATACTCCAAACATATAATTCATATATGTATATGTATATGTGTATATATATATGTGTATATATATGTGTGTGTATATATATAATTCCAATTTCAATATTTTTTATATATAGTAATTATCTAATACTTATATTAAGCTACATATATATACATATACATATCTTTATATTAATAACCATCAACCGTATATACATGTATATATATATATAGTGAGTTACCTCTCTGTCTATGTTTCAGAATTCTAAGATTTCTTGCCCATAAAGATCTGACTGATTTTATATATTTTTGGTTCTTGATTTGATGCTTGGTCTGTTGATGTGTATCCCATATATATATTTCATAATCTATTTCTTTCTTGTCATCTATACAAAATATATATTTAATAACCCATAATCATTTCCATTCAGATCTTCATCTATCCTCCAAAACTATCATTTTGCTATGTTGCTAGAACCGGGAGTCATTTCCATTCAGATCTTCATCTATCCTCGAAAACTATCCTTCTGCTATGTTGCTATAATCTCCTGATTTGATATCCAATATATATTTATTAACCTATATTTTTTTCATTTATTTTTTTAAGTCTCTCACTATTCGATGCCTTTTTAATGATAGGGATAAATCTTTATTTTTATACCCCTAAACTGAACGGGTGGCATGTCTGTCCCTTTGCAAAGGATCACACCTTTTTGTTATCAATACTAATGACTACATTTTTAATGTTTATTTTAACGCCTATCATTAGATGCTTTTGTTATTAATTGCATTACTTATATCTTATACGTAGGATCACTCATATTATGAGTAGTTTGTCTTGTCTTATTGACTTTTAAAACTAATCGTTGTTCATGTGAAAAGAGATGGGAATTTATTTGTTGTTCGTTGTTTGAATTAAATTCCTCTTGTTTGACTAATCACTGTTTTAAGACAACATATATTGAGAAGTTAATTTAAATATTAGGAATTTATATTTATATTAAGATTTGTTATTTATATTATTAATATTAAGAATAGATATTATATGGATTATTATATCAATATTATATTATTAATATTAATGGTTAATTTTATTTATTCATTCATTTCAACGGTTAGTTGAAACTTGAAACAAATGAATGAGGAGTGGACACATCCCATATATATTTCATAATCTATTTCTTTCTTGTCATCTATACGAAATATATATTTAATAACCCATAATCATTTCCATTCAGATCTTCATCTATCCTCCAAAACTATCCTTTTGCTACGTTGCTAGAATCGGGAGTCATTTCCATTCAGATCTTCATCTATCCTCTAAAACTATCCTTCTGCTATGTTGCTATAATCTCCTGATTTGATATCCAATATATATTTATTAATCTATATTTTTTTCGTTTATTTTTTTAAGTCTCTCCGTATTCGATGCCTTTTTAATGATAGGGATAAATCGTTATTTTTATACCCCTAAACTGAACGGGTGGCATGTCTATCCCTTTGCAAAGGATCACACCTTTTTGTTATCAATACTAATGACTACATTTTTAATGTTTATTTTAACGCCTGTCATTAGATGCTTTTGTTATTAATTGCATTGCTTATATCTTATACGTAGGATCATTCATATTATGAGTAGTTTGTCTTGTCTTATTGAGTTTTGAAACTAATCGTTGTTCATGTGAAAAGAGATGGGAATTTATTTGTTGTTCATTGTTTGAAATAAATTCCTCTTGTTTGACTAATCACTATTTTAAGACAACATATATTGAGAAATTAATTTAAATATTAGGAATTTATATTTATATTAAGATTTGTTATTTATATTATTAATATTAAAAATGGATATTATATGGATTATTATATCAATATTATATTATTAATATTAATAGTTAATTTTATTTATTCATTCATTTCAACGGTTAGCTGAAACTTGAAACAAATGAATGAGGAGTCAACCACAAATATGGATGTTGAGGATGATGCGAGCATGGAGGAAAGTTCTAAGAAACAGGGGAAAAAAAGAATGGAGCCCATCGACAAACGTACCAGAGCCAAAAAAGAGAAGAAGAAAATTGTGAAAAGGGTTGTTTTATCCTCTAATGAGGGCTCTTCCTCTCATGAAAAGAGTAATCAGGATGACTGTGTGGACACCAACCTTGCCATGGAGGAGAGTGTGGAAACTGAAAAAAATGTGTGGGTGGAGGAGAATATCTTGCATGAGGTCGCTCAAGCTGTGAATGACATTGGGAAAGATGGGTATGAGAAGGATAAGGTTAACATGGAGAAGGAGAATGTGGAGAGCTCTAAGGAGAAACCAGAGGAAGGGAATAAGGGTTCTAAGAATATGGAGGGAGGGAATATGGATTTTGAAAATTTTGGATGTTTGGCTTTTCTGGCTACCCTCAGTATAATGAAGAATGATATCACTGTGATGAAGACCCATATTCACCAGTTGCAAAAAGAGACAGAGGTTCTTAAAAGGATGTACTTGGGGGAGAAAATGATGGGCCAGACAATTGATGAGCTCACTGATACTATTGCTAGGGCTGAGGGTCTTGCTATTTTCAATGAAAAAATTACTGCCATGGAGGTCAAATTTGAAAACAGTAACGGTATGACAAGGAAAATTGAAATTATGGAAAAGAGAATTGACAAGCTGGAGAAGACCATGGGGAATATTGCTGAGCAGAGCTATGCTATCCTAAAAGCATCAAATGAGCATGTGAAGATCTTGGTGGACAAGCTCGACAATGGGAAAGGAAACCATGAGGTTATGGACACTAAAGACACTAAAGATGATTAGGGCCCTAGCAAGCGTACGAGGTCCAGGTTCAAGAAGATGGAGGATGGCAACAAGAACGACATGGATGATCTAAATTTGTCTGTTGCAAACATGCAGATTCTTGTTGATCAAACATCAAAACTGATGAAATGTGTTTAGACAACATCTTGCTATCTTGCTTTCCTTTTGCTGTCCTTTATCTTTTGGCTGTTCTTTTTGTTTAAAGACTAGTTTGTGTGGTGTTTTTTGGTGCTGTTGCACTTGTTCAGCTGATGCTTAAATGCCTATTCTGTTCTCCTATTGTACAAGGTTTCAAGTCCTTTCAAAACCTATTTCTACGTAATCAAATCAAAACATGGTGACGTTGAAAACCATTTTCATTGTTGACAGTATTATTAACTATTGAACGATGGCTTCTGAACAAACAATGGATTTTAACAAACCATAGCTCGCAAAAACTATTGAAGTCATCACCACAAGAGATCTTTGAGTAACAAATGCTCCAGTATAATATCATTAGCCAACAAGGTTGCTGCCTTGTAGAAATGGCATTAGCCATCCAAATTTATTATAATGCACTGATCAAAGACTAGAAAGGTCTCAGGTGGGGTGATTTTTTGATGTGGCCCCCCAAAAAAGAAAGACTCTGACTGAAGAAATTATGTGCTTGCCAATAAAAAATATGCAGATCTGGCTGATGGTTGATTTTCATAAGAGATAATAGAAGAATCATATGTGTATAGGTTAGCTGAGGATATCACCGTGGATTGTGAAATGATCTTGAGCATGGTAGACAAAAGTTCAATTATAAGTGGAATATTACCATGGTGTTCTGTTAGACTGTTTCGGGGCTTGGAAGTTGTGGAGGTGAGAATGGACATCAAGCATATAATGCCTATAGACAATATGGCCATAACGCTACAATTTAGCTTGGGTGATCCTTTGGTCTTTCATTTATCATTTGGCAGCGATGCATGGGTTAAAAAAGAGGTTGGTACTGAGGATTTCTTTAGGTCTATAGAAGTTTGTGTGAAGGGGAGCCCAATTCAAATAGAAAAGTTGAAGGCTTCCATGGAAAACACACTCAATGGTATGGATGAGAGATTTAAGAAT
The DNA here is from genome assembly GCA_027943335.1 of Chamaecyparis obtusa. Lineage (NCBI taxonomy): Eukaryota > Viridiplantae > Streptophyta > Pinopsida > Cupressales > Cupressaceae > Chamaecyparis > Chamaecyparis obtusa. The sequence continues at coordinate 47,334 of BSBK01002524.1, read as the reverse complement.
GCCATTAAGGAAATATGGTATAGAAAGATGTGTCCATATGGGCCTTATGTTTTACTACCTGATATTATTGAGGGACTTTTAGAGCATTGCTACATTAGGCCTGATGGTCATCTAGGTGTGTACCATTTGTAAAAGGCCTCTTCCACCATTCTCTCACTTGTGGTGCTGCGATGCAGAATTATAGTATTTGTTTCTTTAATCTTTCCTCCATTTTTATTTAAATATCATCAAGGAATTGGGGACTTGAGTCAACCATAAGGGCATTTATTAAACCTTAAGAAGTAGTTCGATGTAGGGGATTTTAGATTTTTTAATCATGGAATGAAATGTCCGTGAGAAGAAGAAAAACCCACTTTTTTATATTCAATTTATAGTGGTTGGTTTTGGGTTTAGGCTGGAAATGTCCCCTACCAATTTAGGTGCTGTTTATAAACATGATTTGGTTAGAACGCACCTGATAGATTTTGGGTAAAGTTTTGTAGTAATTATTTCCTTTAAATATTTATGATGTCATGCCTGACCTTATTCTCTTCTATTTTTTCTTACTTGTTCGTTTGTTGCTTTGGACAATAGTTTTGTGTTGTGATGTGTTAACTCTAAATAATGTTTTGTTGTGAGCAGTCAAGTTAGTTTTTGTGTTTGAGAGATACTTTGTTATGAATACTGCTTATATATTTCCGTAGGAATGTTTTGGGATTTCAGTTGATCAGTTGTAGTTGTGGTATTGGTTCTAATATACATGATTTGTTTTCAGAACTGCTATAGGTCTTGATAATTATGAGTGTCACTACATATTTTAATGCAGGAATTGTTTTACAGGATTCTAACTATTGCTATGATTACGAAAAATTTGATTTGGATAATGTCTTATGGATCTGGCATAAATATATGTGTTAGCATTTTGATTTTTATTTATTTCAGTAATAATATTTGTAATTTGAGCATGATGCTTGTGTGGAGGTCTGTAAAGCTCATACATATATACATACATACATACATATACATATACATACATATACATATACATACATATACATATACATATACATATACATATACATATACATATACATATATATATATATATATATATATATATATATATATATATATATATATATATATATATATATATATGTATGTATGTATGTATTAATTGGAAAATTAAAACATATATATATATATATATATATATATATATATATATATATATATATATATATATATATATATATATATATATATATATATATATATATATATATATGTGTGTGTGTGTGTGTGTGTGTGTGTGTGTGTGTGTGTGTGTGTGTGTGTGTGTGTGTGTGTGTGTGTGTTTGTATAAATACTAAGCTTTTATAATGGTCTTTTATCTGTGAGGAAATTATTTCTTACCTAGTAATATATATATATATATATATATATATATATATATATATATATATATATATATATATATATATATATATATATATATATATGATCTATGATTTGTGTATTAAGTTGTGGAAATATATGAATATATGTGTGAATAATAATTCACCCATATAATTATTCACCCATATATCCATATTTAATAAGTGGATTTTTTTTGATAGTTTTAACTACACATTTATTCTCATAAATTATTTGTTTGAGATAATTGTTCCTCTGAGCATCGAAAGTGATTGATATTATTTAGCAAAACCAGTTTACCCACGGCTAAAGTTGAAGCAGGGTATTAATTGGGTAACGTGGCATCGTGAGGCAATATGTGAGATGTGTTGTTAATGTTCGGTACCATGCATTTAATTTTGGTATTAGTGATGATATTTCTTTTGGCTGTGAACGCGCCAGCACAGAGGTTTCTATTCAAGAAATTAAAAGAGTATTATGGTATCATTAACTCTGTTTATTTAGTCTTGAACTTTGCCGCCAATGTTGTATTGAGCATCTGGAAATTGGGCGTCTCTTTCTCTGTTTGTTGGTAATGGCAGGTTTCTCGGCTCATGGCCGACTGAACCGTGCCTTCCAGGGATTCTTTCTTGCCCCTTTAGCATTAAGTTTCCTATTTGTTCGAACAACTTGGGAAAACACCATTGGTTTTGTTTACTTTGTCAGGAAGAGTTTGGGAGATTTCTCAGATGTTATTTCTGATTGCATTAGGCAGGAAGACATCTATTGTGTTTTAGTCAACCATATGAGTTCAGGCATTAGACTCGAACTGGTTGAAGGGCTTGTAGGTTGTGTGATTGGGCTTTGCTTTGACACTCTACCTTTAAAGGGTCAGGGCCAACATCTAACCTTATTCCTCTGTTTTATGCATTTCTTTATATATTCGATGACTGTCTATAATGTTCTGTGAATATTGTTGTGCATGTGTGGTGTATATCAACTGAAAGATTAGTAACTTAGTATGTTTCGAGGGTTAACTGTTGTATTATGTTGTGTTCGGGTTTAGTTATTAATCAATACATATTATGTTTGTGTTATATGCGAAACTGAAATGCTGAGCATGTCAAGTTAAAAGATGGATCATGTATTTCATTAAATGATTATGTGGTCTTGAGTCTGTTGTGTAGTACTCTTCAAGTTATTAGTATCAAGGGGAAATCATGCACAGGGAATTCGTTAGCTTTATCTCTGTTTCTTCAAATCTCTGTTTCATATCAGTGTGTTTGAAATGCATTTGAAATTGGAGACAGTCTGGGTATTTTAGTTTGTACAGTACTCGTGCTATTATTGTTATGGGTATTAATCATTTAGGGTTTATCCCACAGTAATGGTTTTGATTATTGTTTGGCAAAACCACGAGCAGTAGTAGACTGTTATAATGAGTAACAGTTTTTCATATTTATGTGTCAAGTCTGGCCGAGTTGGAATAAGGGTGTGTGTCGAGCTTTTGCAGTATGAAGGTCTCTTATACTTATAATGTAGTTGGTTAGCTTGGGTAATGTTAGAGTTGTGAGAGTATTGTATCATCTAAGATTTCTCTCCAATCTTAGTGTGTAATGCTTATATGGAGGTCTCGGGTTCGAGACAGTGTATCAAGGCTTTCTCTTAATGTCGACTTTGTTTTAATTGCCAGTTCGAAAAAAACAAAACAAAAGGAAACATTTGTCATGGACGTATGTAATATCTATTGTGCAGTAAACGTTCGGTCTTCTTATGTGAACAATAGATATATATATTTGTTTTCTACATTAGATGATATTCAGGAATAAAGGATTAAGATGAATTCTGTCTAAATGGTTGGGAAGATAAATTACATTTTGTTTGGTTTGTGTTTCTAGATATAGAAATTTCTAAGGGAATTTGTTGTTTTGATTGAGAAATTTTGATGGTTTATTATATCAGTATGACAGTTTATAATTAAACTAGGAATTCTTTATTTTTGAACTTTACTTGGTCAGTTCTGTGGTGAACAACATTCAATTGGTTACTCTTTTTAGTCAACCTTTTTCTGAATTGAAACAATAATTAGGAATCTGTTTGTCTTATGGAATGAAAATGTTATATTCATTTAAGTTGGATGTGACACGATAGCATTACAGAATAAAAGTTGAACCATGTTTGTGGCTGTCAATTGATTTTTGAACAGTAAATAGATTACAGTTGTATGTCACTGTCAAATGGTTTATGATGTAATTTAGAATGTTTAAATCTCGTAATATGATTTGATTATCATTGACACTTATATGAAATTTTATTGTTGAGCATTTGACTACTTTCCAAATTTGGTATTCGTGGTAGTAGACTAATGGTGCTGTGTGCACAGAGCGTTAGTTTACGATATACTAACAATAAATATGGGAAGTCATCAAATGGGCAACAATTGGATGGTATCTTGTGTGGCATAAAATTTGAATGCTTTTATGATATTGAAACTGAAATCTTTCTTTAACTTTGTTATTGTGGTAGCTGGATAGAAAAGAAATATGAAATGGGATTGTAGATATAGTGTATATCTCTGAACTGTTCCATTACCTGAACTGTTAAATTATGTGGTATAATAGATTGGTTCTATTACATAAACATGTCTGGATACTTCAGTTAGAATTGTGCTTGTTGAGAATTCAGATGATGAACACATATTGAGATGGCTGAAATTGGGAAACCAATTCAGTGGACAAGTGATAACCTTTAAAAATAACTGGGTTGGGTTTTAATATTAAAAAGATAATTGGCCTCTCCTATGTCTATGATTTGCATGATCTAGAACGGAGTATGGGGCATGAGGTTCTGTTACGTTCTCTTAAACTAGTATAACAGTAGCTGTGTGTGCTGTTTGGTTTATGAATGGGTGTAACAGAGTACCTTGCATTGTAAGATATATCATGAGCACAACCATGGGTGCAGAAGCATGATTCTTCAGTGAAAAATCATCTCGGTATATATGTGCATCATTATTCTGAATTCTTATTGCGAGTTTACTTACATTTTATCATGCTGATATGTTATATCCATGTGATTGTTATAATGTTACATTTGCTTAAGGAAACTTTAATGTATGTACATTATGGTACTAACACTACTACAGGTGTCTCACAGAGGTTTCTTATGTATATATATGCTGAGCCCTATTGTCTGTTTTTGTGCTTGTGTTAATGTTTTGCAGATTCTTGGTTGTGAAGGATCAATCTATTAATGGCAGACAATTTGGACTATTTACTTGATTGTATTGAGCTTTTAAGATAACTATCCATTATGATGTACATTTTTGTTGTACGGAACAACCTTTGTATTATAATGAAGATCACAATGTATGTTGATGATGTAGCATTTGAGGTTTTTGTAAAAGTGTCCCAAGGACATTTAGTTTTGTAACTTGTTATAAACTTTTAATTAAAAAAAA